>JAODXP020004557.1:0-40961 GCA_027497455.2 Sardinella longiceps | reverse complement strand
TGGCATCTGTACATAGCTCAGAGCCACCATGCTACGTAAAATGCAACAGAGGGCCGTGCTAGTCCCCATGCTGCTTTGCAGAGTGAAAACAAATTGAGTGCGCAAAGGAGCATGGGTACTACCAGGCTGGGGTTCATTACAAAATCACCTCAAATCCTGCCACCAACCATAACCACTGACATTCCTCACAACCAATAGATACAGACGGCAAGTACGGTTAACGCCCCCAAAATGCTAGGGTGGAGTCAGCGTGGGGGATAACAGAGGCCAATTTAACATTATGGTGAATGGACAAGGTAGAGAAAGTTGCTTAACAATAAAAGATCGCTAAGTAAAATTTAACAAAGTCCATATTAGATGTTTTGTCGAATCATGACCTGTTTGCCTACTTGTGTTCAGACTAAGATATTTTTTCCATCATTTGTTTATTGCAGTTACACTAATAGAAATGTCATGAGCCGTCTCTGCTCCTGTCAAAAGTAAAGCAACTTTCAATCACAAGTCTGATTAGCTCAGTTAAGCAAGCTAAAGTTAGCTACATTTACTGTGGTGATAATGAAGTTGGCTAGTTAGCAAGCTAATGAAGCTAACAAACATCATCTAAATTGTCATCAGTATCGCGTTTGGAGGGGTGTCAAGTTCAGAATTCACATCGGACCATCTGACCATCATTACTACCTTCAGGCATTGCCCTCAAAAATGTGTCTGGCTCCTTGTAGATGGTGCTCAGTGTAACTTGTAGCTTAGCATGCCATTGACTCCTTCACTAATTTAGGGTTTGTTTTCCCCCACATGGGGGACACGAGGAGCTGATTTATGGGCGTGCCCGGACTTGCCGTCTGTATCTATGACAGCAGCTGCATTAACGTCTGTGGTTAAAAAATAGATATTGTATTTATTTTCCTTCAAATTGAGTAAATTACTGCAATTAAAAACATTTACAAGGATGGTGTGTTTGCAACACTTCCAATGCTTCAAATCTGCTGGTTACTATGGCAGGTTTCCCACCTTATCTCTCCAGACAAAGCGGCCTCTGGGCAAGAATCCTCCCCAGTGAATCATTTAGAGTTTGTTTGTGTGTTGTTTTCTGTAGTCCCTAAGAGCGTGAGACGGCACATTGTGAGAGTGGAGCTTCAGGTAATCCCACAGGTGAATATAAATGATAATGCGATGCAGCGTGAACTCCTACAGCAGGTGAGTCCACTCCAGACCCCTAAAAACACCTTCCTCACCTCCTCATCCTCCTCACCTCTTCTTATATCTCCTACCCTGGGGCTACACCAGGAATGTTACAGAAACATTAAACCTAGTTAAATCAATTAGTGTATTTCATAGACATACTGTTGGCACTTCAGTGTGCTTTGCAAAGATAAAACAGCAGTGAAAGAGCACTTTGCAAGATCAGTTTTCTAAATCCATTTGGCTAAGTTATGAAAGGGAGCAGAGGTAGGCATCTGTGCAAAGGTCAATGGCATCACCACAGGGCAGATTATTGCCGTTGGATTCCTAGTGAATCGACTGAAAGAGAACCAGAGATGTTGTGCAAATCAAAAGCTATTTGGTAGGGTGCATTTAGAGACTTGTCTTCAGACTGATGATCCACAATAAAAGGTTGTAAAGAAGGACTCTATTGTGCAGATCCAGCAGAGACTGAGGGAGAAGGGGATGCCTGCAGACACCAACCTGACCTGGAGGTTCCAGCCAGATGGGAAAGTCTTCCACAAGAAGGAGGAAAAGAAAGAAATAAAGAATTTGGGTTGAAGGGAAATAATTGTATCTGCTTTAGATGAAATGTGCAAACTGAGTCGCAAACAAAAATTGCACATACTGTACAAGTTGTGGAGCAGGTCTAGTTTATGGAGTATATTATCTTTCTCTTTGTTTCCTTTGTGCCTGATGTGTTTCTAATTTCAAACGAGTCTTGGTGGAGACGTCATACACCACCATCTCCAAACACATTATTATTATTATAATTATAATTATTATTATTATTATTATTATTATTATTATTACTATATTGAATTCATTGATGTGATTAAGACAGGTCTTCATAGAGCATAGAGTAATAGAGCTCTGGTCGAGCCTCAGGGCCCTTAGATTGAATTTATTTTCAATGGGAGTCAATTGGAGGAGAAAAATTATTTTCTTGTCCCCTTTGACACATGTTGTTTGGCGATTTTAAAGATAATTTTCCACATTGAGGAAAGACTATTTTTAGACTTTTAGAGATATGTTAGATTTTTTTTTAGGCTATTGTAGGTCACTCAACAACGATTTACGGAAAAATAAACCTTAGGCCTACTCTTAATAGGAAAGAGTCGACCAAAGTTACTAAGACACCTGTCACTCATTTGCTTGTGAATCCTGGTAATAGCGTTATCTTCAGTGATATCACATACATGTATGCGACTGAAAGGCTGTAGTATTTGGAGTAGCAAACTTTAACAATGTTCTGATTCAACAGTTATGAAATGAAATCGAAGTTTATCTACATAAAAATTATGTTCAAAATTCACAAACATCACATCTGAAATTCAACATTTATGTTGACTCAAACCAAAATATAACTTTTTTTTAACTAAATTTTGGTCTGGGAAAAAGCAGAGATTTCTCTTCTCTATTGTAGCTTGTGCAACATTTTGCCTTTCACTTTTAGTGTTATGCTGATAAGTCCTATAGATGATGTGTGCAGATTCAGGGAACATTACAGATTAAAAAAATAACATAAAATTTTCGATTCAAGAGAAATTTACTGCTGCATTCCACTTTTAACCACTTCTCAGTCCAAGTCCAGTGAAGTCTTCCACTGATTTGAACAGGCAGCAATATTCAGCAGTCTGACAGTTCTTGAGTGACATTAGCAGGGATTCTTTGGGCTTTGGGATTCCTACTGTAGGTTTTGTGCAAAATAATAGACAGCAAAAAGTAACAGCAAGTTCAGCACACACCAGAATCATCAGTCATGCTCTAACTAATTCACATGCCAACTACCTTTTCATCCCTTCTCTCTTCTTGTCTCATGTTTGGGATGCTTATTTTGTTATTCAAAAATGTTGGGAGAGAGATGACAGGATGATGACAGGACATTGTCATCCTTCATTGTACCATTGTGTGACAAATGAAACCACAATGAGCTCTTTGATACAGACAGACCTGTTAGCACCAGAAGCGAATATGCAGATGGCCTTTCCAGGAAGCTATGAAAATAGCAGGACACAGCAACAGGTTTGACACCTTTATGACATGGTCACGACAAGAATGAAGGCCTTTGTAACCCTGTGGTCATAAGACTATATGTAGAAAACATTAGAGATAAAGATACTTTAGAGATAAAGATTTTTGCACATGGTGTTACATGGCGGGAGCTAAAAAGCCAGGTTTATTTGACCTATATATTGTGATCGGAACACTGCCAAGTTTCCATGGGGTCTCAAACTCAAATGAGCTGGGGGCCACCGCTGTCAACATTTTTTTTTTTTAATGTATACATTTATTTAACAGGGACCTGCACATTTCATTTGCAATTGTAATTACACATATTATTATACAGTACAGACCAAAAGTTTGGACACACCCCGTCATTCAATGCGATTCATTTATTTCCAGGACAATTTATATTGTAGATTCTCACTAAAGGCATCAAAATTATGAATGATCACATATGAAATTATGTGCTTAACAAAAAAAGTGTGAGATTATGACAACATTTTGGACCTGAACCCGATCAAGATGGTTTGGGGTGAGCTGGACCGCAGAGTGAAGGCAAAAGAGCCGACAAGTTCTTAGCATCTCTGGGAATGAATAACTCTTCAAGACAGTTGGAAAACAATTTCAGTTGACTACCTCTTGAAGCTCATTCAAAAAATAAAAGGAAGACAAAGCAGTTATCAAAACAAAAAAAGTATACTTCGATGAAACAAGAATATAAAACATGTTTTCAGTTATCTCACACTTTTTTTTATTAAGTACATAATGCCACGTGTTCATTCATAAGTTTGTTTATTTTGTAGATTGTCACTGAAGGCAACAGTCATGAAAATAAAGTAAATAATTTAATGGGAAAGTGTGTCCAAACTTTTGGTCTGTACTGTATATTATATATTTTTTAAATCTAAAGATGTTATATTCAATGTTACATCATTGGACACATACAAGAACAAATATATTTTCACTTTTCGATAGAGGAGGTTGTCTGGAATCTTGTGATATAAGAATCAAGATAAAGGGATTCTGTATTACTTTACAATTTTCAACAATTTATGTGCTGATACGTTAATATTTAATTTAATTCCAATATTGCTGTTGTGGATCCTGAAACAACATTTCTAGCATGCATATGTCCTGACAAACATTTACTTAAAAATGAGTCCTTACAAACAGGGAGCTAAAAACAACTTTCAGTATGGAAAAGATTCCATCTATTTTGGGATGAGGGGTTGAAGACAATGCAGAAATTCTATATGGTTTCAAGATCAGATTACTCAGGAACCGCTAATCATACAGACAACTATTTTGATATGCCATGGTTAAGAATTCGTGAGAGATTAGAGAACAATGTATGAAATAGATGCAGTGCTGTATTAGTGACCTTAACTTTGATATAAATTCAACGCTAATTATCTTGTGAGCTGCAGATTCCATTGATGTTTTCTGTATGATTAAAACTTCACAAGTAGCGTGATGGCACCAGCTCACAGGCCAGAACTGGCCTGGACCCCAGCCGGGAGTTTGAGAGCCCTGTACAGTGTGATACCCCGACTAGATTCATCCATTCCAAATGAAACATGGTGGGTATGGGAGACATGGCTGTGAGTAAGTAAGTAAGTAGCCTGCATAAATAGTACTGGAGCATCAAGGGCCTTACTTTGGAAATTGAGTAGGACCAGAAATCGAATACTTCAATGCATTGGAATTCTATCACTATAATTACTATAAAATATCTGATCATACATGATTTATCTTATAAATGAATGCTGCCATGTGTTCAGACCATGTTCAATGGGTCTTTCTGTTTACAAAAATTTAAGACAACGAACACAATTCTGCATGGTTTTCCTCATTTGAAACATCAAAAATTGAATACAGACCCTTTCCTTAGCGCTATAGTCATATCCCATCAACTCACATATAATGATCATAATCTGGAAAATAAGCTGTTGTCTGTATTATTGCTGTTGCCATACCACAAAAAAGGTAAATGCCTACACATTGTCAGACCATGGAGATTCAAGACCTACTATATATAGGATTGAGATAGGACTTAGGATAGGAGATAGGAGAAAGGACTTCTGTTTCTTTGGAACTCTCTTGGAACACAGCCACACAACTATTAACTGGCACCGTATTTACAGTATTATAGCACCTCTTGTGGTGGTACATGGGATTACAAGAAGTGATCTGACGGGTGATTGGGATTAGTATTTGTGTGCAATAATAAGAGAGCTAGAGAGCTAGGTTTAATTTGTCTCTGTGAAATTATGTTAAATTGTGTGTGTGTGTGTGTGTGTGTGTGTGTGTGTGTGTGTGTGTGTGTGCCAGACAAGGTTGGAAAAGCATTTTGTAAAGCAACTGTATAAAGCAGTTGGAATGAGAATTGATTGGTGATTGGTAAAATAAGTGAGGTTTACAGAATCTCTGCAAACAAAACTGCTTGACTGTACATTCTGTTTAAGCACTCTATTTTATAAACTATTTATACATTAATTAAGTTCTCAATACCTCATTTTAAATGGTAAAATCCTCATTACACTATAAAACAAAGTGTGGTTAATAAGAGACTTATAATAAAAAAGAAAGAAACTATTTGGCCTATAACAGCTAGATCAAAGCCCCTGGATGTCCTCTGTTTATAAAGATGTTGTTATTTTCAGTTCCAGCCTGTTCTTACAGTAAGTAGTTTTCTTCTCCCACAGAAGAAGAAGCCTTCTACTTCTTCATGGTCCACTCAGTGGTAAGCTAGATGCTCTCATAAGCACTCCCCATACCTCTCATAAGAGGTATCATGGGGAGAAAGATCGGGGGGCTGGGCAGAAGTTGCCCTGGGCTGCTCTGTGTTTGGTATTGGACTAGGAGAGCCCTAAGCCAGGAAGGGCTCAGACTGACTTTTGCAGACTCCCAGAGAGCTGGAGAGCTGCTCAGATTAGTGCTCTGCTCTGGAAATCCAAGATATTTGCAGGTATGTGATTCGCAAACATGTGTGCACACACCACACAGACACCATCCTCTGCAGGAAAGCTAGTTTGATACAGTTATGTTGAATTTGCCATTCCCCTTATTGACCGCAGCTGCATCCTGCACATGAATTTGAGAATTTAAGAAAATTCATAATGACATATTTGTCATTGAGCCCATTGGCCCATTGTTTTTTATAGCCGCCATATTTATGCACATGTGCCCACCCCTTAGGACAATTCCTTTCTGATCACATAGACCTGAACCTACTTCCCTCTCTGAAGCAGCAGTACAGCATTATTCTCCTGCCACTATTAAATCATGTGTGTGTTGCATAAATTCAGATGTATGGATGAAACTACAAAAGAGTTGCTCACTACTGAGAGTGTTGCTGTTGCCTGTCAGTCTGAAGCCTGTGCAAATTAGCTGAGGTTTATTAGCAAGCCCAAAGTCAACAAGCCAAAGTCAACATTTTGTCAGAATATAATGTTCTGAATGTTCTGATGCAATCCCATTCTGACTGTGAGGTGTCGGAGGCGTGCAAGTGGTAGCGACAGCATATGGGAGACATAGGGATGGAAGATGTGGATAAGAGCTGCAAAAATAGCTCCAACTTCAGATTGCAGATACCTTAAACATGCACAGTGTAGGCTACTCAAACCCAACATTAAACATGATGGAGTTCAGTGCAATATGTTACTGCATAGTATTTGTGTGCACATACAGTACTGCACAACATTAGCCATTATGGGTCGTGGGAGTTTTCTGTATTGTAGTAGGTGCAAGAGTGTGCAGCCAGTGACATGCTTTTCACTGTCCTCTGCCTCCTTATTCAGTGTTTGCACTCAGAGAACTCTGTGAAAACATCAAAACATCAATTGCTGGCTTCATACAAAATATGCAAAATACAAAATAAACAAATACAATATTTCTTACTTGTGATAAAAAGTTACATCAAAAATATATCTTTTATAATTCAATTTTCTTTTTTGAATGGTTTTGGATGTGGCCACTGATGTTATCAACTTGCCAGGCATAACTTACTGGTAACTTGCAGTTTTTTCTAGATGAAAAAAAGTAGGTCAATAAAATTATGTCAGCCTGAGAGTGTCTATGGAGATGATAGGTCTGTGTATGTGTGAGCTGACAGAAACACATGTGAATAGAATAGCCATGTTCAGAGTGGTCATACCGGTAGTCTTCCTTCTTTCTCGAAGATGCATTTTCACTCAGGGATCCGTGCTTGTTTTTGGATACCAAGGTGGCTTTGCTGAGTTTCAGGTCATGTTCACGTATCATATGAGTGACAACAACTTCAGAAGTCTCCTCTATAAATCCTCTGAAGATGGCTTTTTACTACTGATAGACTCCTCTGGTCAGACCAGCAGCAACTCAGCTGTCTCCCCTCCCGAGTAGACTACCTGTACCGTCACATCAGGATGAACAACCTTTCTCTGTCAGACAGCGGACGCTACTTCACTGAGCGCTGGAGAAGTGGCATACTCAGGGAGAGAATGGCCCTTGATCTGACTGTTTGTCGGGACAGACTTCACATTTTCACAGAATTATTTGTGAAAGAGGATGGAATAGGCTAATACTAAACACAACGTTGTCCCTTCTCTGTAATCAAGATGAGCAGACTGATGAAGCAATGGTGCTCATACACAGATCCACAATGTTCATCTCCATCAACAATTACAACAGATATAAGACATACCACTTCCTAATCTGGTCAGGTGAACAATGCCTAGCCTATGGTATAAGTCCAAGTTCATCTGTCGGGATACCTGGAGGAGGTACAATGTTGGGAGCGATACCAATCAAGGCTGGTGAAAACCTTACTCTCAGTTGTCATCCTTCGGTTGAGAAGATGGAGGTGTTCCACTGGAGGACCCCACTCAAAGATATTCTTATTGACCGTGCCTTGTCTGCCAACCTCACACGGGAGGAGAAAAAGGTGATGCATGTTGAACCAGGAAGTGATTTGCTCATAATTCCCTTCATCTCAGCACAGCACTCTGGTAACTATGAATGCCCATCCAATATCAATGTCCATCATGTTTTTGTTTGCTCTGAACTCGAAACTATGTACTTGACATTCTCACAAGGGGGCTGTGTTGTGTTGGACTGTGCCGGAAAGCTTAATGCAACTAAGGCCAACTGTCGCTTTTTTTATCAGGAACTTGGACAAGGATGGGACAGGGAGAAGTTAAAAGGACGCATGCAAGTGAACAGAGAGCGAGGAACGCAGTCAACTGAAATTGTCTGGTTGAGTCTGACAATATCAAACCTCACTGTAAATGACAGTGGACAGTATTTATGCCGTATTTGGGGATATGCCAAGAAGGAGGGGATTCACTTCTTTTTTTTTTTTGACATTTCCTATAATTAGGAGTGGGCCATGGCATATCACCACTCCTCTTGGGCTTTCCTGGGAGGGCTACCTCTGCTGTTTTTCCAAGGCGGCCACTGACCACCCCCTTCTGGGTTGGTGAGATACCATGTATCATACCTTAGTTATGCTGCGATAGCCTAGTGCTGCCACCTTCTGCACACTTGCCATCCTGTACAACCCTCTTTCTCCTCTCTCTCTCTCCCTCTCCTAGCTAGATTATATGACACATATCATGAAGTGATATCCTCCTAGACTGGCCTAATCCTCTTGTTTCTGTTTCTCTTTGTTTCTCTTGCCTCCTCTGCCCCGACGCACTGGCTGAGTGATGAACCTCCTGTACCTCCCTGCCACCAACCCTACCCCACTACGGATGCTGACCAACCTCTCCGGAGCCACACACCAGGACCATCCTCCCCTTTTCTCTGAGGCCCGTGATGGAACTGGCCTGATGGCCCCCTGATGACCACTACCTAGATGGTGACCAACACCCAATGAACTCTAATCCCACTCCAACTACTGACTCCATCCCTTGGCCCTGACTGTCACACAAACTATGTGTATATCATCTCTGACTACATTCAGTACTCATACTGTTTTGTGTTAACCATGGTCAACCTATGCATCAGACTTTACGGATACTTTATTAGGCCCCAGGCAGGTAGGCTGAGTCCATGAGGCGTGGATTTGCCCAAGGTTTCTTCCTATAAAACAAATTATTTACAAAGCGAAGGGAGTTTTTCCTTGCCCCTGATTCTCATGGATGCTTCCCGTACTGTCTGTAAAGCGCCACGAGACGATGTACTGTATTTGAGCGCTCTACAAATAAAATTGAATTGAATTGAATTGACAGAAAAGTCTACCTGCTCTACCAGCATCCGTTTGGGATTGAGTCCACTTTCTACAGAGTACTCTTCAGTCATGGCCTGTGGGCTGCTGGGGATGATGTGTGCTGTCATCTCTGTCCATCTGAGGCTCAGAGGAGGAGAGAGAGGAGACCGGACCTCCCAGGAGAGACTGAGGGAACAGCTGGGCTGTCTGGACATTCCACCAGAGAAAGGGATTAGTGTGGAGATGTTTTCCAGCATTGGGTTGAAATTCTGTTTGTTTGTTTGTTTGTTTGTTTGTGTACAAAATAACTCAAAACAAACAGCATGGATTTGGATGACATTTTTGGACATTGTGGAGCATCGTGACAAAGAACAGAAAGAACAGATTCCATTTTGGTTCATCTGTGATCCGGAACACCATGTGGAATAAAAATGAACTGCATGCACTCCAGGTAATTAATAAAAACATAAATTCAGATAATGGCATGACTTTTATATTGTTGAAATATGTGAACCAGTGACATATGGTTGGTTTAGCAAAGATTACACTGCAGTCGACACACTTATATTTGGTCCTTGGCATGGCATATCTGTAGATGTATCTATGAATTCCAGCTACATTTGCCAGTCAGTCAGTCTTGTTTGTGATGTCTTGCACATCAGGGAAAGCCATAAAGAAAGCAGAACTACACGATGACAACTGCAAAGGGGTGTGTAGTTAGCTCAGCTAACAGTGTTAGCAGTCCCCTCAGGTCATTCCACTCCATTGGAGTGATGTGTACACCACATTATCATTCTCTTCAACACAAACCGCATCAGCATCATCATCTTCTTCTCCCCTGTCCTCCTCATTACCCGACAGTTCTCGTGCACCACAGGGTGAGCAAAGCACTACAGTCTTCTTAACGTTGGAGCCGAGTCGCGCCATTGAGAGGATGTCACAGAGAGGAGTCGCTGTGTCCATGGCAAGGCAGAGGGCAATGAAATGAGCATGAAAACGGAGAGGGTCACCTGTGAAGAGAGAAACCTGTGAAACTGTTTACCTCAACCTTTGATAAGTGGTTGATGCTGTCTACTAACAAAACAAACTTAGAGATTGTTTATAGCCTATGCCTTAAGTCCATGGGCCTCCTGCTCTGAAACCTACCAGGGTAAACCAAGTAATCTCCACCAAACTTTCCAGCTGAGGTCAGGTAGAAGCCTCTCCGACGCAGGTCTCGGTAGACGAGGAATCTTATCTGTGAGTTCTCGTCCTGCTTGGTTGGCCAGCTGGCGGCCAGGAAGTCTCGCTCCTCGCTCTGGTAGCCAAAACCTGCCCGGGCAGTGCACAGCTGGATGGTCATGGCAGACACAGGAAGAGAGAAGTCTTTATCCAAAGCCTCCAGACGTTCCCGCACTGAGCTCTCTAGAACACACACAAACACATGATCACTTATTAGCTTCTCAAGAGATGACATAATCTACTCAAAACCTCAATCCTATTCAGAGTTCTCTCAACCTCACGTCAGGCATCTGCACGCTCACCATTCTGCGTGTCATTCATGACCCTTTGTAGAACTGCTTTCCTGTGCTGGAGTGCAAGGGCACTTTGCAGTTTGTGGCTGCGCTCAAGCCCTTTTTGGTACTCCTTAACTTGTTTCGAATGGCCCTCTGCTGTCTGCAGGCATTAACAGTATAACCAGTAACTTCATTACAACAAATCTTTAAAGGACATGGGAAACATGTTTGACAAATGTTCACAAAAATGGGAATGACTTTAAATACCTATATTAAATCAAATATATTAATGCCAAAACAAGTAAATATTTACATCGCCATTGCTAGCTGTTAAGACTTTTGCCTTCCTCTCTTCAGATAGCAAACGTGCTTCCTCATCTATAAGTTCTAGCGGACGACCCAGCCGCGTGTTTTGACGTGGCTGCCGGGCAAGCGAGCCCACCAGAGATCCGATGACCCCAGCCTGGCGAGCAATCTTGAGATCAGAAACACGCCACAGAAGAGGCGTCGACCCGCACATGCGGATCCCAGCTACATGAGGATTCTTGTCTGATACACAGGGGACGTCCATTGAAGATATCGAGCAGCCGCCCTCATCAGATTCATCCATTTCCCAATCGTCAAGAGCACCCGTTAACGCTGTAACGTTATGACATTTCCTGCCCCTTTGGCGAGGCGAGCACAGGGACGTTCTGTGGAACCACTTACGCGTAAAGGCTCAGAATTACACGGTACAAGCTAACTTGTATAACTTCAAATTAAACTTTGTATCAAAAAACTATCCACAGGTTAGTTCCCTACACTAATGCATAGGCTACACGTGCATGCAACAATACCGTTTTGACTCTCGTCAGCAAAAAAAAAAAAAACTTGTATGTCAACGTTTCAAACCTTGCCTGTATTTAAAATTTATCTGACACTGAATATAGCATAAATTGGCGTATGCTGCGCTGCGTCCGTCATTACAATTTCAGGGGGAAATGCGCTAAATCTATCCAAAAATCCTTCAGAAAATGTTGTTTGTTTTCCCTCGTGGTTTTAAGAAGAACTGTTTGCAAGTTTTGAGAATGTGTAGCGACATCTGCTGTTCCGGAAGGGAACACGCAGAAATGTCAAAAGCAACTAACTTCTTTAATCTTTTGCCTTTCTCCATAAATCCCTATTCTTGTATGGTCAACATGCTGGTTACTCATCATGGATAGGAGACACATTTATCATGTGTTTATGTGTTTAATAAAATGACCCAGGGTTATTAAAATGGGTGTGCCTATAGGCTAACCTAGCAAATAAATTAGGCTAAATAAAGGCTTTGTTTTCCCCTGTGGTTCGTGCTAAATCTTGGCTTGTTAAAAAGTGAATGACTTGTGTTTTTATAATAGCCTACTTTATATAGGCCTACTTGCAAACCTTATCTATACTATTCTTGCAGGCAAGTTCATAGGCTATTTCCCTTTCCCCCAACTCCAAATAAACTGGCCAGACCAAAGCAAATTGGTTTTAAATCCGTTATTTGAAGAATGTACAACGCATATCTTACAGCATATACCCAATAACATTTAAGAATGCAAAATGTAAAAACAAAAAAACAGTTTATTTAGTATAAATTAGTTTTTTGCCCCCTTACAAGTCATAACTACATTCAGGTGTAATATAAACTCCTGCATTTGGTGCACAGATGTTCAGTCCTTTTTAAAAATCCTGCTTGGCTACAGCTGATAAAATCTACTTTAAAATGTCTGCCTATCACAAAAAAGAGTTCTCGATGATAACAGCCTGTGGTGCCTTCTCCTCCGCATCACCACTAGATGGCGTCCCATCCTCCATCCCTGCTTTGGTCAGAGGTGTGCAGCACATCTTTTCCAGGCACTCCTTTCTACAGGGCAGACTGCAGAGCTGATCCTCAACTAGATTAGCAGGTGAGGCTGCTGAGACTGGCTCTCCATTCAGACACTCTGGCTGGACTGTACTCATGCTAACTCCGGCTTTGCGTAGCGTTTCCGTCACTTTGGCGATGACTTCGTCGGGCCCATCCCGCCAGCAGTGGGCATCCACGTGCACGTGCACAGAGGCCACCACATAGCTCTCAGTCAGCTGCCACACATGGAGCTCGTGCACGTTTTCCACGCCACGCACAGCTGTTAGCTCACACCGGAGCTGTGATACACTGAGGCCTGGGGGGCAGCTCTGCAGCAGCATCAGCCCCAAACGCCGCACCTCTGGTAGGGTACAGGCCAAAAGCGTCAGCACAGCTGCAAAGGACAGCGCTGGATCCAGGTAGACCAGGGAGCTGCAAGCCTCCATTGGGTGGTGGCAGTCAGGACTCCCCAGCAGGGCCGTCAGGGCATTGGCCAGTGCCAGGGACGGGCACAGTAGATCACAGAGAAGGGTTGTGGGTACCTGGTGTAGGTCACAACTCTGACAGCCTCTGGTTGATGTTCTGTGTGGTACTGATGGAGAAAGGACACGTATGTCTGCTGGATTTCCTGAAAGTGTCACAGAAAAAAGAGATGTAATTGCTTTCAAACTATTTAAAAAATTGTATAAATCGCTAAATTATGCAACAATTAATCCTAATTAACCATGTTTAAATGAAACTTATTTCCTCCCATTAGAATTTAAATGCTAGGAGGTTGCATCCTTATTGGATTTGCTCTTATCAGGGGGAAATTCACACAATCCTCTACCCCCATTTGTTCCCCAAACATAGTAACTTCTAGAACCAGATCCACAAGGCTTATCTATGTCAATATGAAAAAGGTCAGGGGAGAGAGAGGAATGTAGTCAAGACTACACTTTGGACAATGTTAGTTTACTTTGATGTATGTTTACTTCACCCTCCACTAATGTTGGACACACAGGACAGGAGTGACCCCAAAGTGTACTGTATGTCTACTTTGACTTGATAGCTGTAGAGCCCAGCATAGTGTGTGTCAGGAAAATTATGTCTGGAATCATCAATCAGGATTAATCTCAGTTATTTTGTGTTTATCACTTAAGTTAAAGAAATGTAGTAAATTAAAATATTGAGGAAACAGTGTGCATGTGATGATATAAAACTAAACTAAACAAAACTATGTTTCTTGAATTTATATAAACTAATGCAAACTTTTTGCTGATGAGCATTAGTTGTTTTTGTTACTTGGAAAGAAGTCTTATGGAAAGAGGTTTTCTTCTTCTGAAGTTTTCTGCAGCCTCAAATAATGTTACATGAGACATGATACAATGTTGAATAGATTCATGAACAGAACAAAGTTGCACATACTACAGAGCTGACCTTGTAAGAACTATTTTTCCATTCTGAAATACACATGAAATTGAAATTCATTCAAGGTTAACAGTGTCTAGATTTGTTTCAGTCAGGTCAATAGTGCAAATACCACACAACTCCTTCAGACTGCTGGACAAATGACTACTGTTACATTGGGCCTCTTATGCTTATGTGCTAAATGTCTTTGCTCTCAAAATATAGGTCTAGCTTAAATTGACTACTGCCAATGAAAGTTTTATATTTATTATTTTAACATATGTTTCTCAAATACCCTAAAAGATGAGACTCCAGGAGGATTTGTAGTGCACATAATCTGATGGTAATGGCATGGCATTGTCTGTGATTCCAAGAATGGTCCCATGTCAGATCATGAATGGCCACTGAGTTCTGGTCCGAACAAAGGCCAGTCTGACTAGTGTTCTCATGCCTGAAGCTGGATATTCAGGACGAGCAGGCATCAAGAGCTACTCACTTGGCAGGAACATAAAAATGACTGAGGAAACTTAAGTGATTAAGTCTCCAGACCATGTAACAGACCGTGCTTGCATCGACTCATCTAACATGACTATACTGTGACTCCAAATGGCATGATTTTGATGCCCTCTCCTTCCCCCCATCATCACTAGTTCAGTCCCAGTCCATCTATCCAAGGTGTGTGTTCCCCCAGCTGCCAGCTGATAAACCATAACTGGCTAATTCCCCTCTTTCTCCGCCTCAAGCTGGTGTGTGGTGAGCATTCTGATGCATAATGACTGCGGTTTATCACTCAAATCGATTGTAGATTAAAATCTTTGCGTTACATGCTCCCTGAGTCTCTCTAGCTAGTTAAATCACTTAATCCTAAATGAAAACAAACAAGAAATGTGAAAAGTGAGTATAATCTTGTGCTAATCCTCTACAAGTGATTTGGCTACTGGAGGGGACAGGTGCAACATTCTCCTCACCAGTGGGCCTAGTACAGCACACAGGACGCTGAGATGGAGCATCTGCTAGCTCAGTAGCCCTGGAGTTGGGCTGAGGATGGCCCTCAGAGTCCTCTGGTTCTGCAGAGGGGGATGTCTCAGGTTGCACACTAGACTCCAAAGAGACGGTGGTGGTTGGGCTCACAGACTTGCTGTCGGGATCCATCACACTAGGAGCAGCAGGGTTACAGAACAAAAGGGATCCGTCTTGAGGGACACCCCTCACCAACCCATCTTCTGTGATTTCTGCCCCATCTACAATAAGCCAGATGGTTATGATTAAAGAGACACGTCGAGCATCAAAAATTTAAATCTCTCCATTTCAGTGTTGCACTCATCATTATACCAAGTACATTTTCTGATGCACTGTTGAAATTAGTTACTGATTAAAAGGTCAATTCATGGTTTGCTCAAGTAGTCTTGTTCTTAAAAATATTCCTTAAAATCTTCCTGGCATCTAATGGCAAAATAAAATCAGAAATCTTAAAACTCCACATGAAATTTTATAGCTTCCTTTTGCTACCATGGCATAAGTAATAGCACAATAACAACACTTAATGTTAGAGATGGGCAGCTTATGTAGAGAAAATAAACATACAAATAATAGTTATATTACCTCTCTCACTTGACCTCAACCCCATGAGCTCTGCAGCAGAGACAGGCACAGATGCAGACACTACTGGCCGCAGTCCCAGCCGGGCCAATATCGGTCTTAGCAAAATGGTGACATTGAAGAAGACGCTGAGAGCGCTGGCCACCGTGGCCAGGATGGGCCTCTGGATGGGGTGCGGCTGGAAGATGTGACTGAGGATCTCCAATGTGACAGACACGCACAGGGAGGCCACAACCAGTGCTGAGAACAATGCACCAAATGGCTGGATGCGAGATGGCATGATGCGTGAGGGAGGGGAAGTGAGGTCATGACTAAGATTCGGGAGGGGTTGGCCAGGTGACATGTTGTTAAGGTCGGGGTGAGAGGTGCTGTGGGGAGGGGAGTTGGTGTTGGAACAGGAGGTGATATCGGAGTTTGAGGAGTGGATGCGAGATGGCAAAGGGGCTAAAGGAAGGAGACCTGGAGAGGCAGGGGGAGAGGGGGAGGAGTCCGGAGGTGTGTGTGTAGCCCAGGGCTGCTGGAGTGACAGGTGAAGAAGTATGTAGAGGGTATGGAAACCATCCACCATGTTGATGAGGCAGCTGCAGAGGCGGCTCACGACGATCTCGAACAGGAGGAGCAGAAGGGTCAGTCCCAGCAGGCACATGTGGCCGATGCTGCTCCACAACCTCACATGCCCCTCCATGAAACCTACTGGAGGAGGCAAAAGATTAAAATCTGTAACACATTTCAGTGACACCCAGAATTTTCCAGTACAATTAGATCAATTGATTAAATGATCAAAAAGGAAGGCTACAGTAGATAAGGTATCTCTGACACACGCTCAAGCGCACACACACACTCTCTCTCTCTCTCTCTCTCTCTCTCTCTCTCTCTCTCTCTCTCTCTCTCTCTCTCTCTCTCACACACACACACACACACACACACACACGCACAACCACACACAGTTTTAAAGCAGGCTGCACTGAAAGACATTCTTAAGTGGTACAGTTCTGGCATGGCATAGAACAATACAGCTTCATAGCAATAACACTAAAGATTCTTGCGCATCATTTGCTTGAGCACGACGTAGTATTTAGTATTTATTTATTTACTTATTTTCTAAATCATAATCACATTAGATTAACTTTATGAGAGTCCAAGTCTATCTTACCACTAACCACAGGAAAACTCAGGGAACTTTACTGTACCACACGTCTACCGCCGGCTGTAAGAAATTTAATCATATAGGCTGCTCTAGGAAGAATAGCCTACTTGTTGTATACAGATAGGCACATGCTTATGCAATGAGTGAAATAGACAGCTGCACACATGCGCGCATTTTCGAAATAGCCTATGAGAAAATTTTGTACATACACACATTCGATAAGTCAACTCTAATTGCGATTAAATTGCTAAGGTTGTTTAAACAAACCTGTTTAGCACAGGAAAATCCGTTGCGATCCGACAGCGTGTCTCTCCACGAGAGTTGTTACAAATCTTTTAACAGTCTGCCTGGGAAACTTTGCCGGTGGCAAGAAGCGTTCTCCACCGATCGTCGTGTCCCACGCCCACCAACTCCCCCTGTAATCGCTGTCATGTGAATGAATCTATCTTCATTATCCCCTCTTATCCTCACTTTCTTTTTAAAATCACGTCAAGAGCCACTATCATCACGCAGCTAAATCCATCAGCCCGTTTGCATGTTCTGCGTAAAGATCCTATGGGACCAACAGTGTGATAGTGTTTCCTTAAAGGAGGGGGCTGTTACTGAGAGTGTTGGGCAATAGCCTACAATCTGTTGGGTTCCTGATTACATTATCTGTTGGGTTTACTGATTACATTATTTGTAATTGAATACGCTTAGTTCTATAGGCTACTTATTTATGTGGACAAAAGACAGGCCAAGTTTATTGTAATCAGCTACAGCAACATTCTGTACTTTGACAAATGAGCCTGTCGGCAAGGCTTCCGGATATGCCCTTATGAATATTTCTAACAGAACAAGTGATTTAAAGACAACAACTTAGATTTGGGTTGACCAGACGGAAAAGCCTCTTTCAGCATTAAACAAACACTCGCGCACATTCCGCGAGGCCAGAACTGCAGGAGATCTCGCGAGGAACTTTTTGACTTATGGCTACCATATGGCTTTACGCTAGCCACCGTCTTATTGAACACTGGCAAAGGACTTTTGAACGTCCTGTTTTTGTGAAAATATAACATGACATCTCCTGTGTTAGGAAATAAATCAAATTCTCTCTTTAAGGATAATTTTAGACAACTAGAGCATGCAAATAAGCACGTTCATGTTCTTTCTATGGTGAAAGAAGAGACACATTTGCAGAAAAAACACGCTTAACCAAAGTCTGATGACCCTTCAAAGGGGTTAATTAAAGTACTCTATCAAGCCTTATTGTCCTCTAGAACAAGCCCAGACAAGTATTTAAAATCTCCAGTGGTCAGAAACTAACCCAGAGGCCCCAATGCTGTCACACTGCATGCACGGTCACTTCCTTCCAGGAGAAACAGGATCTTCAGGGATGCACAAGAGTGTGATAGGCCCTACTTTGCATAGAGCACTGGTTCTTTTTTTTCTTTTCACAAATGCTGTGCATTGAGCAGTGGTTCTTTTTTTTCTTTTCACAAAGGTCTGTGCATTTTTATGATCTATGGGTAGAAAATGGTGCTCCTTTACCACTTGTCGCACTAATCAAGTGCATTACCTGTGTGGTTTTGTTTTTTTATTTTGCTTAAAAATGTGTAATACATTTTTAGTGCACCCCCTTAAGCTGGCTCTTTCTCAGTTTCTCAGTCTCAGTTCTCATTGTCCGAATCCTTCTCGGGGGCTATACGGTTGGCCTCCTTTAAGAAACACTGCATTAGGTCATCAAGCAGTCTAATACAGTTAAAGTCTGTCAATCTATCTTCAAATGTCTATGAAATTATTTCCCACATACTCAACACTAACACTGTGACAGAAATATTTCATTCAACATATCACACAATGAGTCTAGTAATATTTCATATTATGCATTACCTTAGTAGGCCTACTTACAGCTGTAGCATCAGTGACTCACTGATTGTGTATTGCATAGGCCTAGACTGTAGATGTATTTGTATGGGGGGATTAACAGGACCAATTCCCACAGATGTTAATTACTAATCCAAAGGGTTTGCGTAGACCTGATCTTGAAAATTCTCCTAAATGGTGCTACTCTCATTACGTGTTAATGGTTACAAAGAACATCTGGTGTTTGTCCCAAACGCCTCCGGTTTTCTGACCCTCAACCCCAAACAAATGTGACTCAAGTTGTGCGCTTTTTCTTTTTTTGTTTTGTTTTGATTTTTCCGCTGAGGTGGACAGTGTTTGAGCTTGCTGTATAGAGTAAAAGGTCCTAGGTCAGGAAGGCTGAATTGGTCCATATAGAGAACAGTCCAGATTCCACATAATGTGCCCATTTTTGGTGGCTAATGTGACGAAAGCGGGATAGCTATGCAATTAGATAATTTAAGCAATTATTATAGTGTTATATGTGTCAAAATAATTAAGATGATCATTTAAATAGCCTAGAGGGCAAAATGCAGTTTTGCACATAAATCACATGAAATATTAACATGACCAGCCTTAAAGATTCATTGACAAACCTTTTCTTTATTTCAAGATTAAAGTAACAATATACCTAGGGGGCAAACCCCCTTTTTTGGGGAAATCAGACAAGGGCTGCTGTAAAAGGTTGTTATACAAAAATGAAATCTAGGATGTCCAAGGATCAAAATCTGGGTGCACAACCCGGTCAAAAACTGCTGGTTATGTGTTATCGGCCAATTTATGCCCCGTTGTAAGTCTATGGAGCGACTTTTTAAAGCTGAATAGGGTAAAAATTGAACTAATAGATATCCCCACAAAAATTGGCATGTTGACTATATACATGTCAAGATAAAACTTTTTTGTATTGCAAGTTTTCTGAAATACTTTGGACATTGATGTACTGTAGATGAGCCATTGCCTAATGCAATATAGGCTACCTATTTGGTATACGTTTTAGGCCATGGGCCAGGGAGGGTTTACAGTACACACTATTTGTGAGAAGTGAGGCTATGCTGAATATGAAATTAAATGTTAATTTTGGCAATTTTGGGATACACTGCCTATTAGGGCTACATCGGTGCAAATTGAGAATCAATGCATTTCAATGGAATGAGGATTATGCATTGTCCATGGTGTGGAAGAAAAGGATACTTGTCTCAGTGCACAATAAATTAGCTGAGCTATTTAATCTGGCCCGCGGAGCCTTCCCAAAGTAGAATAATTTATCTTTTAGCCAAGTAGACTTAGATTATAGGCCTAAATTATCAAATTTGTTGTAGTCATGAAATACAAATCCCCCCTTTTAACCCTGTATGTTAACATGTCCTCTGAAGAAAGTGAGGCTACTGGTTTGAGACTTGCCAATTTACCGGTATGAAACGGTTGATGGTTAACACCCGGCCCATTAGTGAAAATCTAAACGCCAATGTGGCCCTTCGACCAAAATAATTGCCCACCCCTGGTTTAGGCTGTCTAGCTCATTTACCCTTAAGGTTAGCTACAGATGGACATGTAATCGTTATTGTATCGGCCTATTCAAGGGTATGATGCCTCATTTACACAGGCATACATGATATTGCAGAAAACTTCCAATACAAAAAAGTTTCATCTTAACATAAATAGTCAGCATGCCAATACCTATTAGTTAATTTTTTTTACCCTATTCAGTCTTAAAATGTCACTTCATAGACTTACAATGGGGCATAAATTGGCCTATAATACATAAACAGCAGCTTGTTGACCGGGTTGTCCACCCAGGTTTTGATCCTTAGACATCCTAGATTTCATTTTTGTAGAACAACCTTTTACAGCAGCCCTTTGACACTAGGTAATAAACGGCAATCTGCCAGGTCCAAAAGTCTTTAACCACACAAACTGACACAGATTTGACACCTTTGACACAGATGTGATGTTAACCTGTCAGCAATTATTTTAACCGTTCATTCTCCACAACTGAATCATAGTGCACAGGAAAAAAAACCCGAGGCTTGTTCAACCAGTGATGACAGCTGGAGCCTCCTGCAGGCGATGTGTAAATGTGTTAGAGTGTTCTGCTGCATGCTTTAAGTGGCCCAAGCTGATGGGCAGCACTGGCAAAGCTCAACATGAGCACCCAGAGAAGAAATTAACCCTGCCCCAAACACACACACACAAACACACACACTTTCCCAAGGGTGGGGAAAAAAAAACCCTCAATATGAATGTATAGACCCCAGGCCACTGGGGACAGCATCCTTTGATCCTCAACATGGAATGCCAGAGAAAATCCTTCAGTTTAAGTCATTTTTTATTGAAAAGACAAAGGGTAGGGAAATCCAGAAATGAACCCTAAAGGCAGTAGAAAGAAAAGAGTGGACATTGCTCACTTTTCACCTATTTTTCTCATGATGCTATTTTTTTTTTTTTTTACATTTCTCTTGGTTTGAAAACTAGCATGCAATTTAATGTGATAAAATATTATTTTTTTCACAACCCAATGATTGCTGTGCTAAAAGATAATACACAGAAACAAATAGTACAGTGGAACACACACACACACACACACACACACACACACACACACTTCCCAGACATGTCGACGGTGCAACTAGCAGCTAAGTGTTGTTAATGGCGACTGATGTTAAATTCTGAGGAATGTGGGAAGCCAATCCAAGGGCCACTGAGGTTCTACTATACAGTTACATAAGGGAGAGAGATTACTATAAGTCTCTGAATTCCATCAGCACAAGGATTACAGTAATAAGCTCCGAATAGAGTAATGGACCACACAGGCGAGCCACAGAGAGGGACCCCCTCTTTCCATGGAGACCGACCCAGGGAGGGGTGGGGGGGGGGGGACGTGGGTTTAAGGAAGGTTCTACGACCCCAATGCCTCCCTTTTGTTATGAGAGACATTAGCTCCTAGAAACCCCTCTGGGCAGAGCTCAAGCAGGGATGTGCTGACTTCACACAAATACAGCAGGACTTTGGAAAGTGCACTTTTGAAACTGTCTGGACTCTAGACATGGTTCTGACACTAGGCCTTTGTAGGGATATTAAAACATGAAAGCACTCAATCAGGACATTTCTCAAGGTGACCGTCAGAGTTATAACTTCAATATATGTATACAGGTTTAAAATTAAACCCATCCCATTTCCATGACCAGATTTCTCTGAAATGTGCATTTGCTATCATTACCACATAATCTGCATATCATGGCAGTCAGTATACTTCAGATGAATATACTCAATGTACTTCATCCTAAGACAATGCTGTAACTGAAAATGATTCCCAGCAGCCCCCTAACACTGAGGTCACTGGTTTCCTCAGCAAGTCCTTGTTCCACCATCATTTCTCACTTTATTACTTATTTATTTGAATGTGGTATTGTCTATATTGTCTTGTGTCTATTGTCTAGATGTTTATAGTATGTCTTGAGGAGATGTGTAACGTTGACCACTTGAGTTTCCCCCTGGGGGATAATAAAGCTTACCTGTACCTGTACCTGCATTCAATGTCTTTTAGGAAAATCATTGAGTTCTATTATACACTGGTGGTTTACCTAGCCTCATTCTAAGCATCACTTCCCACGGGACAACAAAAAAGGCCTTGTGCTTCTCCACAGTAGCATAGCCCATAAGAGGTAAGAGCAACCACAGAGGTCTTCCTCAGCTCCTGACGGGTTGATTCAACATTACTTACAACTAGGCTTGTAAGGGGCAAGTATAAAATGGGTATAAAATGCCAAAAATAACCAATGAGATGGGTGTACAAAAACACTTTCAGTGCAAAATGCATTGCTGGTTGCATTTGGCTTGATATACTGTAGCATGGGTTATGTTGAATTTTCCTATTGCTAAGGGGATGACTCAGCATTGTAACTGGACAGAGATTCCAAGCTCACACCACCTTCTTTTGTTTCTCCGTTTCGAAGGCCAAACACACATACCAAACAGTTCCAGCAGTTCAAAAACATTCCCTAGGACACCCGTCTTGTAAAAGTGAACCGAAACTGACAGTCTGGTCAGCTTATTTCATATCCTAAGATGATTTATTTTGAAAACACTCCTTTGGAGACTGGAATCAATATCATCCAAGTTCCCTGAACAAAACTGAAAAATAAGTGTACATGGTTAAACACAAAACCACCATTTGAAGGCCTACATATTATTTTAAACAATTAGTCGGTCAATGTAGCTTACAGTTCACATTTCTTTAGAAATTGCTTACATTGTCACAGAATGGAACCTACACTGCTACGCAACGTGACATCAGAAATAATTTATTGTAGACCTAGTCTTTTCCTTATGCAGGGAAATTATCTTGATAGAATCCTGATGCAAATCCTCCTCCCATCTAAATGACATAAACTGAGACTGAATATTGAAGCAGAAAATTTGTAAAGGAGAAAAAAAGAAAAGAAAAAGCAAATATACCAAATCAACACTAGTGTTCTAAACACATCTCTCAAAGTTGGACCTTTTCAACATGGTTGTCATCTGTGACCTTCCAGATGGCCCTCTTTTTTCCCCACTGAGTCATGCCTACTGTCACCATAACTCCAAAACTGTGTGGGAGAAACAGCCAACCTGTGGTAACAGAAGGAGTGGGAAGAAGACAAAACAAAACAACAACAAAAACAACTTCTCAGATCAGGCTAAGAGATGTATAGAAATTCCTCTGCAATTTGAGCTTCGCTAACATCAGCACTCTGCATCAAAAACTTGACAATAAGTCATCCACATTTCCTGATGGAAGTTAATGGATTAAATAACCCAATAACGTAGTGCACATAACACATGAAAAAGCAGGAGAAGAGAGCTTCAACATCAAAGGCCTTTAAAAGATTTCAACAGAAAAATAAAAATGCCAAAGCATCTGCTGATAGTTAGGCAGAATGTATTGGAGGTGCGAAGGATAAGGAATATGCTGGGATCAGTATAAAACATACCTGTAGTATACAACACAGATTCCAAACCTGTACAGCACATTAGGGCTGTGCAATCACAGTAACATATCAGAGGATCACTTGATAATGGACAAACGGACAGTCATACAATTATCATTACATGCATTTATTTGAGAGAGATAGAGAGAGAAACAAAATTTACTTTTCCATACACATTAGTGTGCTAACCAGCAAATTTCTTTTCTGTTGTTTTTATTTATTGATTAATTTAAACAATTTAAAAATGACTAAAAATAAAAAGCATTACAAATGTGGGATTTGAGAGGGTGTGAGAGGGCAGCAGGGCAATGTGAATTTATTTCTTTCTTTGGGGACCCATTACAATCTGATACAGAGGCAAGACACTGGGGCTGGTTTGGCTGGAACTGTACGGCTTTGTTTTGTTTTTGTGTTTTTTGAGACTGTGGCAAAAAAACCTTATCCTTGCCCGTCTGTGTGGCGGGCACAAACACAAACACACACACACACACACACACACACACACACACACACACTTCTCTGAGAGCGACTGAGCCCAGTTTTGGGTCACATCCACCCCAAAGACAGATGCAACCACACACACACACACATACATCGAAACAGAAACAGAGAGCAGAAAAGAGAGAAAAAAAAAGCTAGCCACAAGAGAAGGTGCTTGCATACTGTACACGCGCACACACACACACACACACACACACACACACACACACACACACACACACATTTGAGGCCAGTGTTGGTAGCCCCCATGGAGTCCCAAAGAGGGGGCTGAGAAGAGGCCCCCCCCCCGAGTCCCACCCTACCTAGCTCTCCACTGACCCCCATCTCTCACCCTACCTAGCTCTCCACTGAACCCCCCACCCTACCTAGCTCTCCACTGAACCCCCCCACCCAACCTAGCTCTCCACTAAGCCGCCTCGCCAAGCTTTGCATCCTCCAATCCAGACAATGCGACAACGTGATATAATACAACAGCTCTTTGTGTCTTTTTCGTCTCATGTCGTCCTGTTGCCAAGGACTCTGCAGTAGACTGCCTGTGCATCTCCAGCAGTCAACAGCGAGTAGTGTTTCACTTTCTTGTCAGTCACCCACATTCATGTAGTCCAGGGTGGTGGCATAAGAGAAAGGGGTGGTGGGTGGGGGTGGTTCTGGAAGTTTAATGGCGAGACAGCTCTGTAGAGAATTCCTCTCTCTCTCTCTCTCTCTCTCTCTCTCTCCCCCCTCCTCACACACACACACACACACACACACACACACACACACACACACACACACACACACACCTTGTGTCTTTACCCCCTCCATTGGGCCACTCAATTTCCAGCATGTCAATGTCCAAAAACCCTTTGTCCCCAAACAGGAATCAACAACCCTTTTTTTTTAAACACCCATATATGCAAAGACAAGAAATGACAAAACAAACAAGAGACAACAATCTTGACAAAAGTAATAGTTCTTGCTCTTCTGTAGAACCTGAAAATATACACCATTGAAAATAATCTTTAAAAGCAAAACCCCAAGATTTTTTTTTTAATAATAATATTATTTTGTAATAATAAAAGTAAAGAATATGGAAAAATAACTCACACAAAGAGAAAAAGGCTCATATAGCTATAAAATAAATAGAAACAACTGAATCTTCAAAAGCAGCAAAAAAAAAAAAAAAAACTTAAAGTGAGAGGAAAAAAACAAACAAAAAAAACAAAACACGATCAAAAGGCAATGAGCATGTTTTAATTGTCTGCTGAACAAGTGTAGTGCCATGTGTGGGACAACCAGAGAGAGAGATAGCTAACACAAGGAGGGTGGGGAGAGAGAGAGAGAGAGAGAGAGAGAGAGAGAGAGAGAGAGAGAGAGAGAGAGAGAGAGAGAGAGTTAAGAAAGAAGCAGAAAGAAAGACAATCACATTCCGCTAAACTTGAGTTGCTCTCTTTTTTTCCTTTCTTTCTCTCCTTTAAACAGAGAATGAGATAGAGCTAGAGCCGTAGCCTCCGCTGGGACTGGGAACAGCTGGTCAGTCAGGTGATAAGTATTCAGAGAAAAGTAGGAAGTATTCAGAGAAAAGTTAGGCAAGAGACCCCCCCCCCCCCTGTCCTCAGTGTCTGACATTCACACTGGTTCCCTCCAAGGCCTCTGCTTGTATACACTGATACATGTCTCAATGGGGAACCAAAAGAGAGGAAAAATCCCATTAAAGATTTAAAAGATTTTTTTTTCTTTCTTTCTTTTTTTGGCAGATCAGAGGTGGTGGAGCTGAGCCAGACAATAGTTAAAAGTTAATCTAGAGGACTTTCTCTTAAGAGAGGGGAGGGAGGGAGGGAGGGAGAGAGGGGGAGGGGAGAGAGAGAGAGAGAGAGAGAGAGAGAGAGAGAGAGAGAATTCTTAAGAGCGTCTTCCATAGGAGCCTTCTTTATCCACATACACTTTGGCGGTCTTCCTTTTCATGAGACAGACTTAAACTTGACAAAGCACAAGTACACACCCACCCACCCACCTACCTTTACACATGAGACACACACACACACACACATCTCATCCCCCATCCCCATCCTTGTACTTATTTATCTGATGTATTGGTGAAACAGACACAGAGCAACAAGTGGACTATGAGGAATGGAAGGACAGAGAGAGAGAGAAAGAAGGAGAGAGAGGGAGGAGGGTGAGACATCATGTCCTGCTCCATTTTAGTTTGTAAGAGTCCTGCTCCAAAGAGAGTCCAGCTGCAATGACCTCTGGTCACCACAGGAGGTCAGTGTTGCAAATTTCAAGCCCCCACAGATGCAGAACGGAGAGAAAGAGAGAGTGTGTATGAACGCGCGCGCGCGTGCGTGTGTGTGTGTGTGTGTGTGTGTGTGTGTGTGTGTGTGTGTGTGTGTGTGTGTGTGTGTGTGTGTGTATTGTGTCTCTTTGGTTTTGAGCAGTGATATATTGACTTCTCAGCATCCTCTACCCTCCTCTTCCTCCCCATTCTTTGTATTGGTTAGCAGATCCTTTCTTGGATGGCGCCCATTAGGGGAATGTAGTGACAGGCAGAGGGGTAGTGTGACAGCTTCCACAAGGAATTATTATTACTACTATCATTTTTAAATACACTGTCCTTTGGAGACTTTCATTCATCCCACTGTGTTTCTTCTGTGCCGTTTCTTGTAGTGTGTTAGGCTGAAATGCCATGATGATGATTTCATATCTTTTCCATTACTTTGTCTTTAAATCAAGGATCATAGTGTGTATGTAGTTAGGTGTGTGTGTGTGTGTGTGTGTGTGTGTGTGTGTGTGCACGTGAGTATCAATGATCACCATGTGTGTGACAGCGGCCATTGGGAGGGCGAGGAGACAGCAGGAATGGTGAAGGGGAAGAAAGTGTGTGGTTGAGAGGGGAGTGTGTGAGTTGGGTGCGGAGGGGTGGGGGCGGGGTTTAGGCGGGCTTGTGTGCGTGGGGAAGGTTGGGTTGGGCATCAGGAACCCAAGTCCTGGCACAGGCCTCAAGAGACATACAGACCAGCTGGTCTACAGCAACCTGATAGAGAGAGCAAGAGCAAGATATATATATATATATATATATATATATATATATATATATAGATAGATAGATAGATAGATAGATAGATAGATAGATAGATAGATAGATAGATAGATAGATAGATAGATAGATAGATAGATAGATAGATAGATAGATAGATAGAGTAGATAGATAGATGAGAGAGAGAGAGAGAGAGAGAGAGAGAGAGAGATACAAATTAGTCTTAGTATAACCTCTGCTGATCTTTCACTAATTCATTTTTCACATAATTGGCTGTTCAAAATCAAAAAGATGCTGATCCTATACAGGTGAAAA
Organism: Sardinella longiceps; assembly: GCA_027497455.2. Taxonomy (NCBI): domain Eukaryota; kingdom Metazoa; phylum Chordata; class Actinopteri; order Clupeiformes; family Clupeidae; genus Sardinella; species Sardinella longiceps. Next base: position 13,395 of record JAODXP020004557.1, on the reverse strand, counting down.
AGCACAGGCCCAGAGCATGAATAAAGTCCTACAATCTCACCACACATGGATGGACAAAGCACAAGCACCAAAGCACTTCCTCCCGGACCCACAGAGGCTCACTAGGTTGTGTTTGATCTTTGACTTTTAGTTCAATAAAATAAGCCATATGCCCTTTAAGGCCAGAGATTTGGTATGGAGACACGGCAGCTAAGAGTACCAGGCCAGGGATTTGTCCCCCGTCCTATAAATCTCCAAGAACTTGCTTTGTGGAAACTGGCCTAAAACGTTCTAGCTCAAGAGGTTCCCATTTCAGACTTGTGGCCATTATATTTTTTTAAGTGCTGTGACTGGATTTCATAGTTAGAAAGGTGTGGGCCAATGCCGATTGGAGGGCACTAACAGTGTGTTTGAACATGCTAAACGTAGAGTGAACATGGTGTGTGTGTGTGTGTGTGTGTGTGTGTGTGTGGTGTGTGTAAGAGTTACCATAGTGACAGTATTATGGGGCCTCGCGTCCGGTGTCCAAGCTGGCCTCTAGTAGCAGCTCCTCCAGGTCCTGCCCACAGTGAAGCTCTGCGGTCACTACGCATACACACACACACACACACACACACGTTTATTTGTGGACTTTCTGGACATCATAAATTTATCTCCCCAAGTCAGACAGTAAACTTCAATACTAAGCTTCTAAACAATACTAAACTAGTGTTGACACAGTAAACTTCAATGTTGAATATTTATCATAGCCATGATTTGTACCAATAATTTCAATAATCTAACAAAACTACTGACTCCTTCCTTTCATCCTGTAGCATCAACTGCACTCCTGTAGCTCTGGAGAGTCGTATACCTCCTGTGGTGACCAGAGGTATACATAGAGATTTCGGCCAAGGGCGCCATACTGAAACCCACCATCCTCTGAGGATTCAACAAGAGCTACAACTCTACATTCTAATGTAACAGGGAGCTAAAAATGGTGAGGAAAAAATTGTGGGAATAAACATTTAATTTATACACTGCCTCATGGACTAATCAAATTATGTTGTAGAATCCTCAGGTGGTGGGTTACAACATGGCGGAGTTGGCCGAACTCTCTCTATAAAGGGCTCTGGCTCTACTGCACCCCTGCAGCCCTCTGCTGGAAGAAGGGGGAAGTGCACCCACCGTGCTCCATGACGCAGCTGCCAGGCTTGGGCCCTTCAGGATCCAGCAGGTGCAGGGCGAACTCAGGTTTCAGTCCATTGGGAAGGGCTGCTCCGGAAGGTTCCGCTGTGGCGCTCTCCCCGTCGTCCGTTGAACTCTCATCCGGGGAGTCGCCCGATGACGACTCATCTGCCGGGCCCAAATCTGGATTCACCATGGTAACCGTGGCACACTCTTCCACCTGAGTGACAGCATTCTGCTCCTGAGCTGGCGTGGGGGTGGCGGTGGCGGCGGCCTCAAGAGAAGACAGCAAGGCCGGCGAGTCCACTGGGCACTCTGGAGGCTGAGGGGGACAATGTGGCTGCAATATTTGCTGATCCAAGACCAGTTTGAGCTCCTGCTCAGCCACCTCCAGTTCAGCCTCTAGCTCCTCCTCCATGGCCTGCCCAGACGAGAGCTGTCGCTGGGAGTCTGGGCCAGAGCTGGGTTTCTCCTCCTCCGGCCTCTCCTGTGCCGCTGACGCCGGTTTCCTATGGTCCTGGGCAGATGCAGTGTGTAAGACACTCCCGTCCTCTGCAGTCTGCTGCGGGGGCTGCAGCTTCTCCCCGGATGCCTGGCTGCTCTCTCCAGACTGCTGCTCTTCAGCTGCTGGCTCTGGGATCGTTAGAGAAGTCTGTTTTGGATCTGGGATCGTTTGAGACGTCTGCTCTGGCTCTGGGATCATTTGAGAAGTCTGCTTTGCTACGATTGGCTCGCCAACCTGCGCCAGCATTTGTGAACCCGACTGTGTTTCCTGGAGCAGCTCTGGACTGGTTAGTGCGTGGGTGCTGCCCTGTGCTGCGCTGGGCTGAGGCTGCGTGTGTGTGCGTGTGTTTGGACCTGCCTGTGGCTGCTGCTCTGCTGTATTTGGTGTTGGTGTCTCTGCTGCCACTGCTGCAGTTTGGCCCACAGACGCGGGCTGCTTGGGTTCTGCGGAGGAGAGCTCTTGGCTGCTTTCTTTCAGGTCCTCTTTCACGGCCACAGCGGAGGCCATATTTGGTTGTTTATCAAGGGTTACATTGGAGTCTGTCTCTGCCGGAGGCTGCGGAGATGGTAGTGCGGGGGTGTTGGGCTGCACCGACTGCACCCCTAGAGGGTCAGTCACCTGCTTCTCCTCCTTCTGTCTCTCGGCAGCCCCACTTGGAGGAGCAGAACTCGGAGCACTTGCACCTGGGGAGGCCTGAGCCTCTGTGGACTGTGCAGCAGCAGCAGCAGCTGTGTCTTTGGGAGTGGGAGTGGGAGTGGGAGTGGGGGTGGGGATGGGGCTGGGCCCTGGGGTGGGCTGGGCCTGGGGCTGGGAGGCCCGGTCCTGCTCCTTCCAGGCCTGGAGCTGGGCCAGCAGCGATGGCTGCTCAGGCGGACTCTCCACCCGAGTCACCATGAAGATCTTGTGCCCGCGGCCGGGACTGGACACGGAGATGCAGCGGCCAGGCGAGGGGGGCGTGCCAGGTGGCACCGTTGCCTCGGTGACCGTGATGCCAGAGAGTGGAGATGTCGGAGAGCGAGTGGGGCTGGCGGCTGTCTGAGCAGCACTGCTACTGACTATGCTACTGCCGATTGGGCCAGGGCTTTGGTGGGCGGGGCTAGCAGGCTGTGGAGAGCCATCATTTGTCGACGACACCCCTCCGCTGGCCGGTGCGACTTTCACATCCTCCTCCTCTTCCTCGGTGTCCGAATCGGAGTCGTCGATGGCGGACGATGTTTCCTGTGATGCGCTCTCCTTTCCCGACTCCCCACCGTCAGTCACAGTCACAGTCACAGCCTCTCCCTCCGCTCCTCCCTGGCTCTCTCCTTCCACCGTGGACGTGACGGCAGCCGAGGCTTCGTCGCTCTCTTCCTCCTGGCGTGGCGTCTCCTCGCTGATCTCGGCCATGGAGGCCGACTGCCGCATCTTCTGCTCCGTCTCCTCACGCTCCCTCGCCAGGATGAAGTTCCGCTTGCAGCCGTTCTGGATCTCAGCCAACAGGGCGCGCTGTGTCTCTATAAAGCTCTTCACCTGAAGGAGGCCCAGAGAGATGGAGAGAGAGAGAGAGAGAGAGAGAGAGAGAGAGAGAGAGAGAGAGAGAGAGAGGGAGGGAGAGAGGGAGGGAGAGAGGGAGGGAGAGAGGGAGGGAGAGAGGGAGGGAGAGATGGAGAGAGAGAGAGAGAGAGAGAGAGAGAGAGAGAGAGAGATCAAAGACAGACGGATTTAACGCTCATTTCCAATATTTGAAAAATCTATACAGTACACACATCACATAGATAAATCCAAACACATCCATCCAAACACACATATATACATGATTAAATCCAAACACATCCATCCAAACACACATATATACATGATTAAGGGGAAAGAAAGAAGGGATGGGAAAATGGAAAAAGTGGAAGAGGGAAGACGAGAAGAAAACACAACAAGAAGAAAACACCAAAAGGATGAGTAAGAAAGAGAGTTGGAGACACAGACTGCACAGAGCTCTTGTAGGGAGAAATACAGTAGAAATAGAAGGCAGGGCAGAGCAAGTGAGTCGGAGAAAAACAGATGGAGCAACAAAGAGCATGTATCCATCAAACCCAGGAGGGTGCAGTTTTGACCAGATTGCCTGCATACACCACACCACACCACACCACACCACACCACACCCAGATGAAAAGCCATGAGTTCAAGTAAGATTGTAGTAATTATAGTCTAAGATTGTAATGTATTCCTCTGTCTTGGTCAATATTCAATTCATTTTGCTTCCACCTTCCATCCGAATTTATCAATGAAAATTTTTAGCGGACGTGACGCCCGTCCGCACTCAGAATCTAAGTTGCCAAGGTAAATGGAATGCAATCTGGCCTGGGATCAGTTGGGACTGTTTGTAGGTTGATTTTAATGTCTATATTATACATTATTTTATTCTAGAGACAACACACATGGCATCTTAAAGAGTGTGTGTTTGAGGAAGAGGAAGAGGAAGAAAGAGGGTACGTGTGTGTGTGTGTGTGTGTGTGTGTGCGTGTGTGTGCGTGTGTGTGCGTGTGTGTGCGTGCGTGCATGCGTCGCTCCTCACCGTTTCCTTCTTGGGCTCACGGTCCAGGTCGAGGCGGAGCAGGGAGGTGTTGACCTTGAGGGCGAGCGAAAGGGCCATCAGGCCACCTGTCTTGATGTCATTCTCACGCAGGTCCAGACGCAGCAGCCGAGGACTCTCTGCAATGAACTCAGCCACCGCTACTGCACCTGCATGCACGCACACACACAAACACACACACACAAACACACACAATTATACACACACAAAATTATACACCATTACATACACATACACACATGTGCAATCATAGATCATCATGGACACATAGTGACACAGGCAGTAACAGATTCATACAGAAATCATATAAACATGACGCAAACATATAAACAAAACACACACACTTACCCTCGCATGAAAGTTTGGTGGAGGCCAGCCCTAGTCTGAGCACAGAGCGGTTGGCGATGAGGCCGTCCTTCAGCTTGTGAACCCCCTCATTTCCAACAGAGTTGTGGCCCAGGTTCAGTGTCTCCAGACTCTGTGTGCATGGCTAGAGAGAGAGAGAGAGAGAGAGAGAGAGAGAGAGAGAGAGAGAGAGAGAGAGAGAGAGAGAGAGAGAGAGAGAGAGAGAGAGAGAGAGAGAGAGAGAGAGAGAGAGAGAGACCCTCAGATTAATTACATGTAACGTGGGGCAGGGGGCAGTAGAGGGTAGCTAGTTCACATATGCCACACACACACAAACAGTTAAAACAGTAGCCCCCATTTTGTGGCTTGCTTGGGTTATGAGTCATTGTGTGACTGATTGGAGGTACTTTTTTAAGGCCCCAGGCCAAACACAACCAGACTTAAACACATACAGACTCGCTGGCACAACACCAACATACTTCTATACACACTGACTGCAAGCAAACACACACACACACACACAAACACACAGTCCCAAATAAATCTACAGAAAGGGATATGCTGCATAAGTAAGCATACTGTACCTCACCATGCTGCAACACCACGTAGAGGACCAAACCGCATCTAGATTATGCTTCCATTACTCTACACTCAGGGCAATGTTCATGGACACCATCTTTAGTGGATCCATTTTTCACAAATGACAAGAAGGCTGTGTTTTTCTATACATACTAACACACACACACACACACACACACACACACACACACACACACACACACACACACACACTGTTGCCATGTGTCTGTCACAGCATTACACACTTTAGTGTGATTAACGCAAGCAAACCACTGGAATAGAATGCCACATATGCAATACATACTGACCTCTGATGAGCACTAGCAAAATGCGCGCACCCACACACACACACACACGTGTTTACGTAGGGCTTTGTGATCAGAAATAAACGTTCACACCAAACAGGTTTGTCGGGTGTAACTATAACAGGAAAGGAGTGTGAGCTTAAGGCTCATGGACAACTTCCTGTTCTCTCTCTCTCTCTCACACACACACACACACACACACACACACACACACACACACACAGTGGTCAACGACCAATTGGCTTCCAGCATTTCACTTCACTGAAATATTCTCTTTCTTACACACACACAGTCAGTAGGAGATTGTGATGGTATGACAACCTTAATCAAAATATCTCATGGTATTATGGTTTTGTGATGACCACTTTCAATTGTGTCATTTTGAGGTCTACAGATAAAAACACAGAACTTTTTCACCCACAAAGGAAAGACATAATCATGTAGAATATTTGGAGCATTAATAAGCATGTAAGTCAACTAACCTCAAACATGTAGGGGCTCTGTAGCCACAGACATGGTATGGCCTCATGCAAACATTTCATATTTTAGTATAAATAGTATGGCACATCTTTAGTGCCTTTAAGTCCACCACATTTTTGGAGCTTCTTCAAACCCTGGCATACCTTAGTTGAAATCTGTATTCGGCCCATGCCTTGCCCTTGGCACACCCACTCACACAGTCAAGACCAACACACACGCACACACCCGTCAAGCCACACACAGACAAAGAGTCTGATGTTACATATCTCAGACTTCTGTGGAACAGCCTTTGGGTGTTTCTTCATCTCTTTAGCTACACACACACACACACACACACACACACACACACACACACACACAAACAGTACTGACTCGAATGTTTGTGTCTGTAGTCTAGGGTTGGTTAGTGTGTGTATGTACTATATGTGTATGAGCTATTTGAGTGTGTGTATAGCCTCAACACCTCTTAGCGAGGACTTTGGAGTGTGTATGTGTGTGTGTGTGTGTGTATACAGTCTAAGTACCTCTCAGTGAGGAGTCTGGGGTTTGTGTCTGTGTGTGTTTGTTTGTTTGTTTGTTTGTTTGTTTGTTTGTTTGTTTGTGTGTTGTGTGTGTGTGTGTGTGTGTGTGTGTGTGTGTGTGTGTGTGTGTGTGTGTGTGTGTGTGTGTATACACTCTGAGCACCTCTCAGTGAAGAGTCTGGGGTTTGTGTGTGTGTGTGTGTGTGTGTGTGTGTGTGTGTGTGTGTACACTCTGAGCACCTCTCAGCGAGGAGTCTGGGGTTTGTGTGTGTGTGTGTGTGTGTGTGTGTGTGTGTGTGTGTGTGTGTGTACACTCTGAGCACCTCTCAGCGAGGAGTCTGGGGTTTGTGTGTGTGTGTGTGTGTGTGTGTGTGTGTGTGTGTGTGTACACTCTGAGCACCTCTCAGCGAGGAGTCTGGGGTTTGTGTGTGTGTGTGTGTGTGTGTGTGTGTGTGTGTGTGTGTACATTCTGAGCACCTCTCAGCGAGGAGTCTGGGGTTTGTGTGTGTGTGTGTGTGTGTGTGTGTGTGTGTGTGTGTGTGTGTGTGTGTGTACACTCTGAGCACCTCTCAGCGAGGAGTCTGGGGTTTGTGTGTGGGTGTGTGTGTGTGTGTGTGTGTGTGTGTGTGTGTGTGTGTACACTCTGAGCACCTCTCAGCGAGGGGTCTGGGGTTTGTGTGTGGGTGTGTGTGTGTGTGTGTGTGTGTGTGTGTGTGTGTGTGTACATTCTGAGCACCTCTCAGCGAGGAGTCTGGGGTTTGTGTGTGTGTGTGTGTGTGTGTGTGTGTGTGTGTGTGTGTGTACACTCTGAGCACCTCTCAGCGAGGAGTCTGGGGTTTGTGTGTGTGTGTGTGTGTGTGTGTGTGTGTGTGTGTGTGTACACTCTGAGCACCTCTCAGTGAGGAGTCTGGGGTTTGTGTGTGTGTGTGTGTGTGTGTGTGTGTGTGTGTGTGTGTGTGTGTGTGTGTGTGTGTGTATATACACTCTGAGCACCTCTCAGTGAGGAGTCTGGGGTTTGTGTGTGTGTGTGTGTGTGTGTGTGTGTGTGTGTGTGTGTGTGTGTGTGTATATATACACTCTGAGCACCTCTCAGTGAGGAGTCTGGTGTGTGTTGTATACACACTCTGAGCACCTCTCAGTGAGGAGTCTGGGGTTTGTGTGTGTGTGTGTGTGTGTGTGTGTGTGTGTGTGTGTGTGTGTGTGTACACACTCCGAGCACCTCTCAGCGAGGAGTCTGGGGTTTGTGTGTGTGTGTGTGTGTGTGTGTGTGTGTGTGTGTGTGTGTGTGTGTACACTCTGAGCACCTCTCAGCGAAGAGTCTGGGGTTTGTGTGTGTGTGTGTGTGTGTGTGTGTGTGTGTGTGTGTGTGTGTGTACACTCTGAGCACCTCTCAGCGAAGAGTCTGGGGTTTGTGTGTGTGTGTGTGTGTGTGTGTGTGTGTGTGTACACTCTGAGCACCTCTCAGCGAAGAGTCTGGGGTTTGTGTGTGTGTGTGTGTGTGTGTGTGTGTGTGTGTACACTCTGAGCACCTCTCAGCGAAGAGTCTGGGGTTTGTGTGTGTGTGTGTGTGTGTGTGTGTGTGTGTGTGTGTACACTCTGAGCACCTCTCAGTGAAGAGTCTGGGGTTTGTGGCTTCCTTTTCACACTGCTGACTCACTGCCCATTACAAAAACAACTCAGACACAGACAGTGACAGTGCAAGGACACGTGTGTGTGTGTGTGTGTGTGTGTGTGTGTGTGTGTGTGTGTGGGGGGGGGCATTTGAGCATCACTTTGTAATATATTTTTTATATACACAACAATTCTTTTCTTTGTGTGTTTGTTTTTGTATAAGTGAACATGTGACACACTAATTTCAGGTCCATATTTGTGTGTGAGTATAAGGGTGTGTGGGTGTGTGTCTGTGCATGTACCGCAATGCACCTCCTGCCTTCCCACCAATTTTAGATCTGTGTGTGCATGTGTGTGTGTGTGTGTGTGTGTGTGTGTGACCACCCACAGCCAGAGCAGTCATGAGATCTGGCGCTGACCTGGGAGGAAACACAGCAGCACTTTTCCACACCATCGACAGCTTGTGCTTTGCGGCATCTGCAGAGTGTGAGTGTGTGTGCGTGTGTGTACACTCAATATGGCAGAGAAACATAAACCGAATTACTAGAGGAGAGTTTCTGTAATGATTTCCTTGCGAGTACCTGTGTTGTGCTGTGTGTGTGTGTGTGTGTGAAATAGTTACCAGTGCAGCTGCGAGGTAGCCCATGCCATTGTGTGTGAGTTGATTGTTCCACAGCACCAGGGTGACCAGACCTTTCCTCTGTTCCTTCAGGCCCTCACACACATATGCCAGACCTGCGCACACACACACACACACACACACACACACACACACACACACACACACACACACAAAGTGAGTGAGCTCCTCTGCTACAGAATCAGATGTGTGGAGAGGGGCCCCCCAAAAAATAAAAATTAATTAGGCTAATATAAACAGCGCTCTCCGTTTCTGAATCAGTGCATTGCTGAGCGCAAAGAGAGCCTGAACGATGCAACCTCTCTATTGGCTGTTTTTGGATGTTTGTAAAAATGTATCAAATGTTGCCCTTTGCCCGAACCTTTGCGGGCTCGAGACCTGTGACGAGTTAGTTCAATGTCAAAATGTTGGTGCACAAATCTGATTTTCAGAAACGGAAAGGCATTAAACGCGAGACAAACTGCAAGACAAGTGGATTACAAAGACATAAATCATAAGGTTTACGACAGCCAAGACACGCATACAGCTCTAAGGTAAAGACAATAGCCTAGTTACTTTTTTTGGCTGCAAGCTTTCAGTTAAGGTGCCTACACATGAACAGATTCAAAACGCCTGTGACGCGCGCTGGGCAACAATTTTCTTACGGAGAAGCGTCAAAAGCTGCCGCTTCGTTCTCAGCGTCACCTGCCGTCGCGTTGTGGCCGGCGTTAGCTTTTTTAACGCGGCGCTCACAGTTCAACATGGTTGAACTTCGACCCTTTTGACGCGGACCTTTCAGCGTTGAAGTATTGTTTTTAGCATAAATGAACTAGCAGGCTAATCTATGTTACAGCTCTCCCAGCCTCCGGTATATTAGTCAAATGCAGAATTAACATTTTGGATCAAGCGTCGCGTTAAGCTGGTCGCGGGTGAGCTGAGCTTTTCAACCGGTGTCATGTGAAAGCCCCTTTATACTTTTAAGGTAGCCCGCCGTGGCTGCGGGCTTTCAGTTGTCAGTGAATTAAGTTAGCCTAGTTAAGTGTAGCCTACTGGACTTTTGCGCGATGTTGAACCCGGGCCCAGATTAGGTCAGTACCGGCCCTGTGTTTGTGTGTGTCTTCTAGGTGCTTAATAAGGAGCTGGACTTTGAGCTAGGGGTCTGACTGTGAAATGATAAGGAAACACCGGAAGAGAGAGAAGAGGAAGAGAAGGGGAAGCAGGCATGGAATGGGGGGGTGAAGAGAGAGTGAAACAGATAGAGGCGAGGGTTATTGAAGGAGAGAGAAAGAGAGAGAGAGCAGAGTGGGGGTGGAGAAGGAGAGAGGCAGAGTGGGGGTGGAGAAGGAGAGAGAGAGAGAGAGAGAGAGAGAGAGAGAGAGAGAGAGAGAGAGAGAGAGAGAGAGAGAGAGAGAGAGAGAGAGAGAGAGAGAGAGAGAGAGAGAGAGAGAGAGATATACCAGTGTCTAGGATGTGGTTGTTCCGCAGGTCCAGGATCTGGATGTTGTAGTTGAACTTGAGCAGGTTGCCTAGCTGGGCTGAGTCCTGGAGCCCATTAAGCTTGTTATCAGCCAGATAGAGCTCCCGCAGGTTCATATTCATCTTCAGAGCAGTGGCTAGAGAGACAGTGGGGGAGACAGTATTTATTCTGAATCAGGAGGCAGGTATGTCAGCTCATAATAATATTAGAGAGAGCATATCTTATTACACTATGTGTTCCAGAGATCAGAGACACGGGGAAAAACTATGAGGACAAGAGAAGCTTAGAAACAGAATGGCACTCTAGGAAAGATAAAAAAGAAAAGATAAAGACATAAAAGTGATGGTCTCTAGACAAAGGCTATTATTTGAAGTACATCTGAGACACATAGGTTGAAAGACATTAATGTCTGACCGTGCTTATTTACATACAGTACATGTACTTAAACCTGTATTCGGCAAGTCTACACCAGTCTTGGGCAAAAAAATTACAAATCATACAACTCGTTTGGTCTCTACTATGCTCCTCAACTCCTCCACGTTAATGGGGCCCAATGTAGCAAGAGTGGTAGTGAATGTAGAATGTAGTGTAGTTCCACATGAAGGCCATGGATCAACAAATAAATAATGTTACAAATCAGACATACCCCCTTCCCCCTTGCCTCCAAATGCAGGGGTGTGATTGGCCAAGGGCAAAAAAGCAGAAAAATGAGAATCCGCAAAATCGCAAAAAAGTGTCCCAAATTACCATACTTCACCCTAGTGAACCATGTAGATATAACTGTAGAACTGTAGAACTGTAGAACTGTATAACTTTAGCAAGCTCTTTCAACAGGGCTATGCTTGAATTCACTCCGGTAATTTCCTTTAAGATATATCTTATCAAAGGTGCTTCCCTTTGTAAGTGTGTTCCCCGAACTCTCTCTTCAGAGAAGTTGCTCTTAGCCTTAGGCCTAGTCCACACGGCAACGCAACAAGATTTTTTTTAGCGGGCTGAGAAAAAAATTGCGTCCACACACGCAACGGAGCGCTGACAAATCTCATCCAGATGGCTCCGTTGTCATTCAGTGGAATGATGTAATACATATTCTTGGCCAGCAGGCGGCGATAACAGTTTCAGTAAATAGTCCGTTTCAATGAAGAAATCAACAGCTCCTGAAAGTTCGTCGGAAGGATCTATGCTTTTAAAATGCTGCTTTTAAGACTAATAAACGTTCAACTTGAAGGTTTGTGATGTCTGTTTGTGAACATAGAAGTTACTTACTAAAATAGTTGGGATGAATGGATCAGATTAATGACTGAAGGGTTCAGATAGCTAGCAGGTTACACAGGGACATAGACAGGGATACCATTAGGCTAAATTGCTATGCTAGCAATGTGTCAGCCTAGGCATTTGAGACCTTACAAGCTGATAGTTTGATAGTTAAACAAGGATTAAGAGGTTTTGTAGCAATACAGTGCAACTAATAACAACGCCTACAGCAAAGGCTGTCAAACATGGTGGTGTTGGATGGTCACATGTAAGGTTATTTTGGTCACGTGTTGGTGACAACGGGGCTAATACGCGTCCACAAGACACCAAAACGATAACGTTGTAGCGTAACGATTTCGTTCCACTCTGGCAGGCGTTGTGAAAAAATATCGGATCAGCCCACCCAGAACGCCGTTGCCATGTGGATAGAAGGCCCAAACGATACAAAAATACCGGATTTCGTTGCCGTGTGGACAGGGCCTTAATCTGGGTTGAATCCACATTTCTGGCATTGATTATTGTCATTCAGTGGTCCAGACCACTGTTAGGAATAGTCTATATGACTCACAGAAGATATACTTCGTGTACAAACTTTTTGAGGAGGAGGTCAAGAGAGAAGTGAAGCACTACTTAGTGATAGGAATGCTTTGGGGAACCGGCCCCAGATCACTGATAAAACTCTGGGCTCTGCCAGATGAACTGAAACAAATGGACTGATTGGGACGTCTCTCCCCCAGCAGCTGTCAGACATATAATCACCATCATTTCCCGTGACATCATCAAAAGGGTCAACTTTATTCCCTTCTCTACAAGCACAATAATCAGTCCTGTAATCTGTCTAGTCTGCATTTCAAAATGTAGGAAGACAGAGACAGGGAGACACAAAGACAGTTGGAGAGATAGATAGAGGGAGAAAGAGAATGAGAGAGAGAGAGAGAGAGAGAGAGAGAGAGAGAGAGAGAGAGAGAGAGAGAGAGAGAGAGAGAGAGAGAGAGAGAGAGAGAGAGAGATAGAGAGAAGAAAGAAAGAAAGAAAGAAAGAAAGGGATGGGGACCTAAAAACAGAGCACTCCTGTGAGAGCAAATGAAATCTGTCTGATTAGATGAAGCAACTCATCTCCACTTCATTTATTCCCATTATAGCCATGACGACAGTGTCTTCCACAGACTCATTGCTGCATGGTATTATGGGCTGTCCTGAACACAGTCTCATCCCTTTCAGAAGGAGGCCGGGAGAGAATGAGAACAAGGACAAGGGGGAGATGCTTATCTACTGACAGGAACGGAGAGAGGGCTGAAAGACGGATGGACTGACAGGCGGACAGAATAGGGCTGAGGATAATTACAATTTATACATTCTGATTGAAGCTCCAAAGATTCCAGTTCTCCAGATTATGATTCTGCCATGTGGCTCTGGTTGTTATCGATTCCCCATATTGTCAGATTGGCTAAATAGCCCCGTTTATACTGGGGGCCATTAGCCCAGGAACTTTATCCCAGGGTCCTGGTGGGTTCCTGGTGGGTTTAAACCAGTGGGCCAAGTAGCCAACTGATAAAAATTTAAATAAACGCAACATTCCATTAACAGATAAAAAGGTAACACCGTGTCCCAACTGAACGCGATGCAACAGCATTTGTGCGTCAAAAAGAGTTCCATCACTTTGTTCTCTATTGGAATGTCCTAACTGAATGCTATGCGATGCAACGCGACTAGTCGCATTGCTACGCGACTTTTTAGTCGCTCTGTTCGTTTCTATTTCAGTCGTTCAAATCGCGTTGCTCGGCCAGATTGAATAGAGAATCTAATCGAATAGAACGTCATATTTAATGCATCCTGTGTAGACAGTGAAAGTCAATGCTACACGACAAGCTGACAGTCGCTTTCAGTTAGGACACGGTGTAAGAACAGAAATCCGTAACCGTGGAAACCACCTATTATGATGTGTAAGCACCAGGGCTTGGCCCCTGGCCCTACCCCTTGAGGTGGGCCT
>JAODXP020004556.1:15000-42264 GCA_027497455.2 Sardinella longiceps | reverse complement strand
TGTGTGTGCAGGGCCGGTTCTAGCCTTTTTGGTGCCCTTGGCCAGATTTGAGTATTGCCCTCCGTTTTCTAATAATATATGAGAAAAACTGATGAAAAAGGGTAAGAAATGTATTGTGATGCCCCCTGATATTCCGGTGCCCTAGGCAACCGCCTCGTTTGTCTATGCCTAGAACCGGCCCTGTGTGTGTGCATACAGTAAGGTGACCAGATTTCTTTGAGAAAGATCGGGGACATTTTACTGTTCTGCGAAAAAAAAACATTAAAACATTCTTTTTTTTTTGCCCTCTCCTTTATTGTGTTTTGTAGTTCATCCATAAATAGCTGAAGAGGCCTTTTTCCCTTTCAGTGGGCTATACACTTGTCTGACACATGATATGGACTTCTTTTATCTTCATATGGCTGATGTGTTTTTTTCAAATGGCTGATGCTGATACTGTAAACTAACTATCAGGATTAGCTGATGGTCAATATGCTGTTCCCATATCTGGTTTCCCCCTATGCATTCTATAATGTCACAATTAGGCCTATGAATAAAAGAAAGCAAAATCCATACAGCCAGGTCTCCATTTTTTGTTTTCCCAAAATTTCAGACAGAATGAAGTATTATCATAGGCATTCTGGATAATGCATTGCATTGTGCATTATTCTGTATACTAAGGGCATTCTAGGGTCTGTGAAGGGTTGTAGGAAGTGATAAACCTTTTAACCCTTTTAAATGTTGGCCCCACCTCTCTGCACCAATCTGTATGCCTCTTCCATAGAAGGGAAATAACCCATAAAGAGAGATTACTATTGCAATAATGGGCAGAAGTCATATAGCCTACACCTACCATATTTGGTATAATATCAACAGAATAACAAATAGATCCAAGTTTTTTTTTTTAATGCTGTTGCCCTTTTAAGAAAAAAAAAATTGCCTACTCGCCTGTCTTTTAGATTCGTTGGGGTGAGAGAAAGAAAACGATCCTACCTATTTACTGAACATAGCGTTGACCCCTGAACTGTTTGAGAAAGATAGCACTGAAATGAAATACAAGACCTGCGTTTGCTAAACCGGTAAAATGCCAGTGTTGCCAGTGTTGCGAGTCTGTCAAGTGTGTAAATGCGCAAAATGGATTGGCGAGGAGAAAACTGTCAATTTAAAATGTGGATGTCGAGGGAGAGTGTGTAAGTTTTCCTGGGCAGACAACCAAAAAGAAGGAAGATCCAGTCAAAAACAGGTGGCAATTTTATAAGGCATGAATTAAACTGTAACTCAGCCGGAACTGGCTGGGTGTTGATGTTTTTTCCCCGGACCTGTGCCACCGGGACGCGAATTTGCGAAACGTAGGACGGCAGGTATTGTTAGGCTACTCGGCCAAAATCGGGGTCTGTCCCTGAAAATCGGGGACGTCTGGTCACCCTAGGTTCAGCTGTACTCTATGCAGGAGGCGTGTAGCCAGTGTAGTGTGGGCAACTGTGTGTGTGTGTGTGTGTCTTTGTGTGTGTGTATGTCTGTGTATGTGAGTGTGTGTATGTGTGTGTCTATGTGAGAGTGTGTGTCTTTGTGTGTGTGTATGTGAGTGTATGTCTGTTTATGTGTGTGTGTGTGTGTGTGTGTGTGTGTGTGTGTGTGTGTGTGTGTGTGTGTGTATGCTGTGTGGGCTACTGCTCACCCTTCCTTCTGCCTGACCTGGTTTTGGGGAAGTCATATGCCCTGTAAAGCATGTTGGATCTGCTTAATTTAACAATCTTAACACACTGCAGGAAGCAGTGTAACCACACACACACACACACACACACAGACACACACATATATAGCCAGACACACACAGCTGCAGAGACATGGCCAACTACATGCCCAAATAGGCATATAGCCACGGACACACAACTACAAACACACAACTTCACATATACACAACTACAGACACACCGCTGCATACACACAACTACAAACACACACACACAACACTACATACACACAACTAGACACACACACACACAACTACATACACATAACTACACACAACTACAGACACAGAGTCACAGACACTGGCCCTCATTTACTAAGATTAGGCTATTTGTGCTGCGTCTGTTCATGTGACAACGGTAATAGCGCATGCAGTGCGATGTATTAGGGAATGAGGGAAACATTTTCTCCTTTCCCGGTCCTGCACTGAGGCCATAAGCAGGACCATTTGTATAATTTAATGATATACTGAACTTCATTATCCGAGATCTGACATTCCCTAATGGGAGTCGCTGCGTGAATTGGTAGCAAACATGGAGTCCATAAAACACGTGACAAGCTCACAACCAATCAGCATAGTGAATAGCTTGAACGTTCGAGTCCTTAGTTGTCCGAACTCTCTCTATATACGGCTCTGGCCTTTTTATTTATTTATTAAGCTGATTTGGTCTATTGATGCAGCATTTTCTCTTATGACAACTGTACTATATTAGAGTCCTTGCGTGTTTACGTGTTATTTTACATTTTTCTTTTAGTCTACCTGTTGGAGTGCAAAATAAGTTCTGTAATAGGACATTTAGGGATGAATAATTCACTTTAAAAACAAAGTTATGGTATTAAAATATTCTGTTCTGGTAATTTAAAAATGTACATTTTGTAAATAAATACTTTACGAGTATTGTTGACATGCAAAGTTATTGTTAAAACAAAGCAAATATGCATTTTAATCAATGTGTTGCGATTTGACTATTTGAAAATAGTGACCGCGAAAAGTTTGCGGCCCCGCTCAAGTTCTTGGATTCTAATGCTTAGTTTACACTACCCCGGGTCTTCGAGAAACCGGTTATCTTCCCCTCCCCCGAGTAAGAAAACAATCGCATTTACACAAACATCAAAAACGGCTAAGAAAGGCGGTGACAATTAACCACCACGTCACAGTTTTATCAAAGATCTTTCAAGGGAGCAACATCGTGGCAGATGGGCACAAACGTGAAGTGTTTCGGTCTGCATTAGCAGCAGTGTCACATTAACGTTACGTCACATCATTAACATTTTCCCTTAACGAAATTATAGAATGATATTAATGTGTGCCATAATATTGTCTGTGATCATTAATGAAACCAACAAATGACAATTCAATCGCTCCTCTGCAAAACAATGTTGTATGAACCAAGTTTGCTTTTTAGCTTTAGACAGAGGGGGTTTGTTTGGCAGTTACCATGACGACTTAGCTATATGCTAACTATAAGCTAGTCGTTTTGGACTTAACCTCACATATTGCTGCAAACTATGTTTACGTTTGCTCTGTCCAGTTAAAATGAACTCAGTAATGTTACCCGCAGGCTGTCAATAAATTAAATCTCAAATATAAATGTAAAACATTACGTTAGCTAGATCGCTAGCGTTAGCTCGCTAACAACTTGAAATTTTAGTAGGCTATTTACTGCCTGGCAGCTTCATCTGATAGAAATACCAACAGTAACAGTTTACAACATTAGTCTTGAAATCATGTTTAACACTTACAGAATATGAGAGATACATGGCAAAAAAACCTGATAACTCCAAAAAGACGATTTATTGGTAAAAGTCCTGACATCATTCAAAACTAGGTGGTGCCTCTTGTGAAAATAGAACTGCTATGCGCGAACGTAGGTGCTTCTCGTTTGATCCAACAGTCTTTGGTGCTAGAGCTCCGGTTATGGGTAGTTACACAAATCTCTGAAGACGGGGTTCTCCGACATCTCCACCTTGCCCGGAGTTTGTGGGATTCTCCATCTTCACCTTCGGGTAAGTGTAACAGAGAGGTGCAACCGCAGAGAAACATGTGCGTCTTTATGGTTATCTGAGTTTGTGTGAACGGGGTCTAAATGTGGCCCCCTTGGAAAACTAATTGAATAGCCCTGCTTTAAGCCAAAAGTTCTTACCAGCCAAAAAAAGCAGTATGATATTTAGTCTGACATTACAAGAAATAGCTGGCAGATAGGCTGCTTAACTCATTGACTGCCAATGACGTCTTTAGACGTCAACTGAAATACTGCCGTTCACTGCCAATGACGTCTTTGACGTCAACTGCGTTTTTTAATGGGGAGGGCTGCAGAAAGACCTAGGGAACCTTGTCTGTAAATATCAGAATTCTCCGTCGAAAATTGTTGTTCCAAATTGATCCTGAGGGTGGCAGTGTGTCACTTTGGATGTGAGATGAGCATAGATTCATAGTTATGGCCAAGGGAGAAGTAGAGAAAGCTAATGACATGGCTAAATATGCCGCTAGCAAAGTGCAGACGTAAATCGGAGAAATTTAGGCAGTTCACACTCTATCAGAGTATGTGTCACTGCCATAGTAGTTCGAGTAGTGTTCCGATCGTGGGAGATGAAGGAGATCAACCTTGGGCAAACGGAAATAGCAGTTGTGACTTGTTTCAGTGCCCAGCTAGCTCACAGTTTCGGGTCAGGTAAGAATTTGCGAGCCGGATGTTGATCACTGAGTTATCATGTTGATCACTGAGTTATCGCTGTCACAGCCTGTAATAGCATATATTTACCTTGTTACAACAATGTCTATTTTATTACCAAAAGCCCCCTGTTACTGTTGTGGTCTTATCAAAGGAAGACATTTTCCCGATGTTTGTTTTGCTAATAGACCGAAAAAAACGCGCATCCAAGACACTAACGCTGTCAAACAAAACGCTAATTTTCTCCCTTTTTTGATAAAAAACGGGAGTGTTTGGAGAAAGTAGCTTATGTTCGCCTGCTGATTTCTAAGCAATGGAAAGGGGTAGAAACTTTCTGGTGAAAGAAGAGAGTCTGCTCTTTCTTGTGGTAGTTTCATTGTTTATGTAGTCGTAACACATAATATTCTGTGGCTCTTTAAAAAACAGTCAAAATTCCCCAAAACCTCTGGCAGTATGGAACTCTCTATTCTGAGGAAACAGCTTAAACAGCCCTGACATGTCACTAGACATGAAGGAATCATGTTAGTTTTAAACACTGATAGAACTGATAGTTGTAGTCCAGCCAGAATATTAGCATTTGAAAAGCTAAGTTGCAGTAATGTTTACGTTGTCATTTCAAGTGGTATTCGTGTTGTTGTCATTGTCAAAGCCTCATTATGTTTCTGAAAAATGTCATGACGAGGTCAGACATAAAACAAGAATATGTATAGGAGATGCTTTTGAAAGATGGAGATGGCTGAAAGCAGCAAAATATTTTGAAAATGAATCACAATGGGGAAAATAAATTCTAAGCAGACTGGAACATGGCTTTGTGTTCTTCATTATTATTTTAGCGATTTTTCTAGTTCAACATGTGTTGGTATGGAATGTGAATGTCATCTTTGATTACATTCACTAACTGAATATTGCCTGTGGTATTGCTGTTTAATTTGTATCGTCGGATGAATTCTTCTTAGCTTAATTAGAAAAGAGAGGCAAATTCTCGAGGCAAACATGTATCTGCTCCCAAACATGTATGTGTCTTCTTCTTGTCCGGATCACTGCTGCCATTAAACAAAGTAAATTTTCTCACTCAAAACGATTTGAGCTTGGTTTAGATCTGCTTTGAAGAGACGGTATTTGCCACACGCAAAATACAGTATGGTGACATTTTGGGAAATAATCAGAAAATCATAATATCACATAATGACACCAGAGAAATTTTAATAAGGGGAGAATTTTCCGGTGTGGTATTGCACCTAGGGGCGCTCGCGGGCGAGTCCAAAAAGGTTTGGGTTCAATGGAGCTGCACCCCAAATTCCTACATTTCTTTTAATATAATTTTTTGTCTTAAAATTGCAATAATGTTTAGGATAAAGGGGACAAAGATTGTATAAATAATCGTGGAACAAAATGTTTAGGTGCTTTCGTTCGCTATAACATCGACATGCAGTCTCCTCATTTCTCCCTCACCAGCCCTCACTCACTGGCCAGTTAGCATAATGCTAGCGAGGCACAGGCAAAACAGGCTCACAATGTGAAAAACTGAGAGGGTATGGGTCTTTGTTAATTAACTTTTTATAGCTAATCTATGTCCACTTGCCACATCTATGTACTTGCCAAAAATAAATTCAAATCTGACAGTTCCTGACGTCTAATGGGTAGAAACAGTACATTTAGCCATGTAGCTCCATAGGGCCCCAGGTATTTTGGACTCGCCCGCGATCGCCCTCTAGGTGAACTGCAGCCAAAAACCGGTACAATGGGGGTGAATAGAGAGTGGTGGGGCTCTCCGTAAACGGGCTCTGATGACACCAAAATGATGTTATGCATAGTTTTTTGGATCTCCTCCAAATTTTGTGGTCATACACCATTCCGTTCATAAGTTATTATGAACGGAATGGTACCAGGAATGCCAAAAAAGCCTGGTCTTGATAGGGTTAAGGGCAGTCTTTGTAAATACCACAGAATACTTAATTAGTTTTAGTTTGCACATACCATCCCACTCCCTCCCTCAAGCGCAGCTTGCGATTTCAGGCGCAGCTTTGCGATTTCAGGCAGGTGCGTCCTCTCTGTAAATAAGATTGTGTTGGCCAACACAGTCTTAGCGTGGAAATAGCGCCTCAAAACGGTTAGCAAAACGGATGATAAATCTACCCCTGTGTGTTAGGGTAAGTAGTAGTCTCCTCTTGAACAGACTGCGTGTCTCCTTTTTTAAAATTAAATTGTTATCCATTGCCCTCATTGTTTTCACACTCATCAGATTTTTACAAATGCATTTCACTCGACATGTACAACAAGGGAATATCTTTTGTCAAGAAATCATCTCCTGCTGGAAAGCCTATTTCATTCCCATTCAAATGCTCCCTTATTTCTATGGAATATGCATTAGTGGGGTGAGCTGTTGAGCTGGGGATGTGGGTTGCACCCATGAACAAAAATCTGCCAAATCTTCACTGCCATTTCCAAACAGCTTATTTTGCCATTGACTTGTTTAGTGTCTTAGCGGATTGAAATTCTGCATACTGGCATTTAACAAAACAAACTGGCTGTTGACTTAATCTTTCACTTTAATTAAAAGCTCATGTAGTTATACACACTTATGACTATTTGATGTTACACTATGTTGACTGGCAACTATCATGATCAATAAAGTGTGCACATACAGTATTATATTATATATGTATGGACATAAAAGTGTTTAACATACAGTATATGATATTATATATGTATAAAGTGCGCACATACAGTATTATATTATATATGTATAAAGTCTGCACATACAGTATTATATTATATATGTATAAAGTGTTTAACATACAGTATTATATTATATATGTATAAAGTGTTTAACATACAGTATTATATTATATATGTATAAAGTCTGCACATACAGTATTATATTATATATGTATAAAGTGTTTAACATACAGTATTATATTATATATGTATAAAGTGCGCACATACAGTATTATATTATATATGTATAAAGTGTTTAACATACAGTATTATATTATATATGTATAAAGTCTGCACATACAGTATTATATTATATATGTATAAAGTGTTTAACATACAGTATTATATTATATATGTATAAAGTCTGCACATACAGTATTATATTATATATGTATAAAGTCTGCACATACAGTATTATATTATATATGTATAAAGTGTTTAACATACAGTATTATATTATATATGTATAAAGTCTGCACATACAGTATTATATTATATATGTATAAAGTCTGCACATACAGTATTATATTATATATGTAATGTATAAAGTCTGCACATACAGTATTATATTATATATGTATAAAGTCTGCACATACAGTATTATATTATATATGTAATGTATAAAGTCTGCACATACAGTATTATATTATATATGTATAAAGTCTGCACATACAGTATTATATTATATATGTATAAAGTGTTTAACATACAGTATTATATTATATATGTATAAAGTCTGCACATACAGTATTATATTATATATGTATAAAGTCTGCACATACAGTATTATATTATATATGTAATGTATAAAGTGTGCACATACAGTATTATATTATATATGTATAAAGTGTTTAACATACAGTATTATATTATATATGTATAAAGTCTGCACATACAGTATTATATTATATATGTATAAAGTCTGCACATACAGTATTATATATGTATAAAGTCTGCACATACAGTATTATATTATATATGTATAAAGTCTGCACATACAGTATTATATTATATATGTATAAAGTCTGCACATACAGTATTATATTATATATGTAATGTATAAAGTCTGCACATACAGTATTATATTATATATGTATAAAGTCTGCACATACAGTATTATATTATATATGTATAAAGTCTGCACATACAGTATTATATTATATATGTATAAAGTGTTTAACATACAGTATTATATTATATATGTATAAAGTGTTTAACATACAGTATTATATTATATATGTATAAAGTCTGCACATACAGTATTATATTATATATGTATAAAGTGTTTAACATACAGTATTATATTATATATGTATAAAGTCTGCACATACAGTATTATATTATATATGTATAAAGTCTGCACATACAGTATTATATTATATATGTATAAAGTCTGCACATACAGTATTATATTATATATGTAATGTATAAAGTCTGCACATACAGTATTATATTATATATGTATAAAGTCTGCACATACAGTATTATATTATATATGTATAAAGTGTTTAACATACAGTATTATATTATATATGTATAAAGTCTGCACATACAGTATTATATTATATATGTATAAAGTCTGCACATACAGTATTATATTATATATGTATAAAGTCTGCACATACAGTATTATATTATATATGTATAAAGTGTTTAACATACAGTATTATATTATATATGTATAAAGTCTGCACATACAGTATTATATTATATATGTATAAAGTCTGCACATACAGTATTATATTATATATGTAATGTATAAAGTCTGCACATACAGTATTATATTATATATGTATAAAGTCTGCACATACAGTATTATATTATATATGTAATGTATAAAGTGTGCACTTACAGTATTATATTATATTATATATGTATGGACATAAAGTCTGCACATACAGTATTATATTATATATGTATAAAGTGTTTAACATACAGTATTATATTATATATGTATAAAGTCTGCACATACAGTATTATATTATATATGTATAAAGTGTTTAACATACAGTATTATATTATATATGTATAAAGTCTGCACATACAGTATTATATTATATATGTATAAAGTCTGCACATACAGTATTATATTATATATGTATAAAGTCTGCACATACAGTATTATATTATATATGTATAAAGTGTTTAACATACAGTATTATATTATATATGTATAAAGTCTGCACATACAGTATTATATTATATATGTATAAAGTCTGCACATACAGTATTATATTATATATGTATAAAGTGTTTAACATACAGTATTATATTATATATGTATAAAGTCTGCACATACAGTATTATATTATATATGTATAAAGTCTGCACATACAGTATTATATTATATATGTATAAAGTCTGCACATACAGTATTATATTATATATGTATAAAGTCTGCACATACAGTATTATATTATATATGTATAAAGTGTTTAACATACAGTATTATATTATATATGTATAAAGTGTTTAACATACAGTATTATATTATATATGTATAAAGGAGGGCTCTTTGGGAAGAAAACTCACCAGCCAACAAAGTGTGTGTGTGTGTGTGTGTGTATACAGGACAGTGAGGTCTTCTTGACAAACTGAATGCGGGTTTGCAGCAAGAGGTCTTCTTGACAAACTGAATGTGTGTGTGTGTGTGTGTGTGTGTGTGTGTGTGTGTGTGTGTGTGTGAATGCGGGTCTGCAGCAAGAGGCCTCTCTACTCCCCCAGTGCCTGTCGTCTTCTGCGCTCCTGCTCATCTGTTTCACTGACACAAGCGCCACAAGCCCACAAATACCAATAGCTTCACGGCCCCAGCACACACACACACACACACACACACACACACTGCGCTACAATAGCCTCACGGCCCCAGCACACACACACACGCACACACACACACACACTGCGCTACAATAGCCTCGCGGCCCCAGCCCACCGTCTGCACACTGAATAATAAACCAGTGGAGCTACAGAGGGAGTGGAGATCTTTACTCTCAACAGCATGCAATCACCATAGACACACACACACAGCAAGATTCAGTCTTCATGGACATGGACACACACACACACACACACACACACACATACAAGATGCAATTACCATTGTAACACCCACAAACGTAATAACTTCCCACAAACGTAATAAACCACAAACGTAATAAAAATATGCACTTTTAAAATGTAATAATCCTGCAAACGTAATAATTTCCCATAAACGTAATAACAGTCGCCTACTGTTAACGTAATAAAAAATTTCCCACAAACGTAATAATTATTACGTTTGCAGGAAATTATTACATTGGTGGGAACATGAAAAAACTTATTACATTACCCTCCCATAAACGTAATAAAACACAGATTTGGTGAAATTATTACAGTTTTATCAGATGTAGGACTGACTATTTGTCAGTGAACTTATATCTCTAACCATGTAGCCAGCTGTCAGAGCTTAAAACCTGATACAGTGGCACGCTGCATATGTTTATTCCCTCAATTGTTTTTATATGCAGCTTTTCCTAAAGAACTACCTGACCCGTGGCATTGAGGATGATGAAATGTTTATGGAATGTTGGTCTCAAGAGCCCACATCAACTTAGCTTATAACCAGTGATTTGTGATTTGCCATCCCCATGGTAAAAAATGAAAATGCAATATTATACTGCTTTAATTGCCCCTATCTTTAGATCAGATGTTATGAACTGCACCAAATTTAATGTGTATGATGAACCTGACATCTTGTGGGAATATAAAAAAGTCAGAGAATGCACACACATCGGTGGCACAGGTGCTGGACCAAACATATGATAACTGAAAGGAAAACTAGATGTACCGCATGGCGGTACAAAATATGACAGTTCTGCACATTAGAGCTTGAAACGGGCCTTAAAACTAAGACCCGAACCGGCCCAAGCCCGAGAGAACTCCACCCGAGCCCGCCCCGGCCCGTATGATTGACAGCTTCATAGAGCCCGAACCCGTTTGCAACCCGACATTTTTCAATTGTGCGCATATCAAAGCAGTCAACAATGAGTCATTTTTGCTGAACATTTCTACGTTTTTTATTCAGATTAGTTAGCCTACAAATGTCTGAAGTTCAAGAACTTCAAGGCTAAAATAAATGATCTGCCCAAAGTTAAAAGAAAAATAAGAACAGCAATAATTACCAGTTGTCTTGCTGTCATATTTTAACATCACGTCGCACTTCTTGCATTTGACATACCCCACTGCATCGTTTTTCTCATTGTGAACGTGCTCAAAATGTTTCCACACCTCCGACCTCGCATTTACTGGCTCGACCAACATGAATTCGCCAAGGGCTAATCTCCGTTTAACTTCTTCTACATCCATTTTGCATCTACTAACGCATGCCTGTAGATCGAATGTTAGGCGTATCATGTCATCGCATATTTGCCGCGCATCGGCTTTCAGCCCGAGCCCGAGCCGGGCCCGCTTGGAATATTGAAATTAGACCTCGAACCGGCCCGAACCCGGCAGGTCCTGTTGGGCCCCGTCGGGTTCGGGCAAATATTTCCAGCTCTACTGCACATTCTCTGCATATATGATGCCTGTCAACTTGTTTGTATCTCTCTCATGTTATAAATGTGTGTCCGCATGAGTGAGTTTGCTTTTGTGTACAAGTATAAGAGTGTGTGTGTGTGTATGTGTGTGTGTGTGTGTGTGTGTACCCGTGCGCATGTGTGCTTGTGTGTACAGTATGTACTGTGTGTGTGTGTGTGTGTGTGTACCCGTGCGCATGTGTGCTTGTGTATATGTAGTTATATATGAGCACATGTGATGTAAATGATCATTTTGTAACCCAGTAACCATTCACTTAATAGCACCATCTACAGGTCAATGGTTGTACAGTCATTAAATGTACATATAAATTCATTTATTTTATAGCCCCCCATGGATGAAATTCCACAAAACTTGACATATTCCCACAAGATGTCAGGTTCATCATACACATTAAATTTGGTGAAGTTTATAACATCTGATCTAAAGATAGGGGCAATTAAAGTAGTATAATATTGCATTTTAATTTTTTACCATGGGGGTGCAAATCACAAATGACTGGTTATAAGCTAAGTTGATGTGGGCTCTTGAGACCAACATTCCATAAAAATTTCAGCATCCTCAATGTCACGGGTCAGGTAGTTTTTTAGGAAAAACTGCATTTTTTGGGTTTCACAGGGGGGCCACGCAAAGATGGAGTGGCCCCCAGGGACCAAACTAAATTTTTCCGTAAAAGTCTACTGGGGCTACATGCCCACCAAGTTTCATGTGCCCCGGTGTTACGGTGTCCCGGGAATCGTTGACCAAAAATTCAGGAAGTAGATGACGGGAGAAAAAAAAAAAAAACTTTGTAAATCATTATATGACCGCTGCGTTTGCTACGCAGCGGCGGTCATAATAAAGTCCGCAACACTGTTTGATGCCCCCAAGAATTTAATAGCACAACAACTAGACTAGCATGTAGTGCTATTGAATTCTTGGGAGCATCAAACAGTGTTGCGGACCTTTATTTTCCTTTCAGTTATTTTGTGGGAATATGTCACGTTTTGTGGAATTTCATCCATGGGGGGCTATAAAATAAATGAATTTGTATGTACATTTAATAACTGTACAGTGTACAACCATTGACCTGTAGTTGGTGCTATTAAGTGAAGGGTTACTGGTTTGGGATGATAGGCCTACTGTCTCACACACACACACACACACACACACACACACACACACAGGGCAGAGAATGTGCAGAACTGAGTGGCGGTCATATTTTGTACCGCCATGCGGTACATCTAGTTTTCATTTGAGTTGTGTGGAATTTTTGAAGTCAGAGATTCGTACAGTTTACATGTACCAAGCCGAAGCCTTTGTGTGGTCCAGGGTCCACATCTTTAGTAAATTTAGAAAAAATAAAAAATAAAAATAAAAAATAGTGAAGATTTTTTTTTTTAAGTTAAGCTTTTTTAAGTTTTGATTTAGGCTCAGAGTTCATAAACATTTCATCATCCTCAATGCCACGGGTCAGGTAGTTCTTTAGGAAAAACTGCATATAAAAAACAATTGAGGGAATAAACATATGCAGCATGCCACTGTATGAGGTTTTAAGCTCTGACAGCTGGCTACATGGTTAGAGATATAAGTTCACTGACAAATATAAGTCCTACATCTGATAAAACGGTAATAATTTCACCAAATCTGTGTTTTGTTACGTTTATGGGAGGGTAATGTAATAAGTTTTTTCATGTTCCCACCAATGTAATAATTTCCTGCAAACGTAATAATTATTACGTTTGCGGGAAATTTTTTATTACGTTAACAGTAGGCGACTGTTATTACGTTTATGGGAAATTATTACGTTTGCAGGATTATTACATTTTAAAAGTGCATATTTTTATTACGTTTGTGGTTTATTACGTTTGTGGGAAGTTATTACGTTTGTGGGTGTTACACACCATAGACACACACACAGCAAGATTCAGTCTTCATGGACACACAAACACACACACACACTCTCAACAAGATGCAATCACCATAGACACACACACAAACAGCAAGATTCAGTCTTCATGGACACACTAACACACACACACACACACTACACACACGCACGCACGCAAGATGCAATCGTCATGTACTGCAATAGCAAACCCATCGGGACCATTTCAATACAAAGTAGTTAAGAGACGAGATCCATTAAAGGTATATCACGATACTTACATAGCAAAGCAGATATGTTAAGAGACGAGATCCGTTAAAGGTATATCACGATACTTACATAGCAAAGCAGATATGTTAAGAGACGAGATCCATTAAAGGTATATCACGATACTTACATAGCAAAGCAGATATGTTAAGAGACGAGATCCGTTAAAGGTATATCACGATACTTACATAGCAAAGCAGATATGTTAAGAGACGAGATCCGTTAAAGGTATATCACGATACTTACATAGCAAAGTAGATATGTTAAAGGTGCCCCGCCACACAAAACCATTTTTACCTGTTGCTTTTGGTATAGAATAGGTCTATATGACCTCGAGTTACACCGTGCATGTGAAAATGTAATACTGTCTTCGCTATCGGCAATAGCCCATTAAAAGAAATAGCGGAGAAATTAGGTCAATTTGAATCCATGGTCTGTGCTACGTAGTATAGACAACGTTACAGCCATTGGCTTACTGAGGAGAGTTATCGCCCAATCCATGCTCTCCTGTATTTGACTAAAGCCCGCCCCTTGAAATACTCGCGAAAAAGAAGGAATATCCATGAAATGGTAACAGGCAACTATTTTTAGTTTTAACTGAATATCAAGACGTTAGTGAGTTTAGCTTTGGCTATGAGTTTAGCAAACTGTTAACTCATCTACCTGCTAGTCCATCATTTATTCAGTGTCCTGTATATTTTGAGAAGAACTTGTCAACTTGGCGAATTCAACAGTCTTGGTAAGTGTAACGTTAATCTGACTGGATAGGCAAACAGTCGGCTACTCTTGCAATAAGTATCTGATTATGTTGGCTACTGTGACATCCTGACTATGTAGTAAGCTTACCTTTGCAAAGTGGCCGTTTACAATCTGCAAGCTAGGTTGGTGCAGATATCCTCTTTCTCGGTTTCATGATAATATTCCAAGGTTTTTTTTTTCATAGGCCTACCTCGCAATTCGCAATTAAAACTAATGTAAATATTCAGCCCATGTGCTTTACAACGTCGAGCTTCAGCAGCGAATCAGAGCGCAGCCCATTATCACAGTGGAAGAACCGCATGAAATTTTCGAAGGCTATTCCTACACTCTGCAAACGATCTAATTACGGTCTCCTTGGGCCGTTCTCAGTCCAAGTGAAGTCGCATACCCTATTTGTAGACCTCAAAGAACAATTTAAATACCCTGTAGTGGTGTGGCATGGCACCTTTAAGAGACGAGATCCGTTAAAGGTATATCACGATATTTACATAGCAAAGCAGATATGTGGACAAAATAGGACGGCTGACATCCGAATTTGGACAACTAGTCCTAGTTGGCTACTGGGCTCATTTAGAATCTCCTCGGTCTGCTTCAGAATGGATAGCAACTCTCAGAGTGTTTAGTGGTGCACACACACACACACACACACACACACACACACACACACACACACTTTGCTTCAGAATGGATAGCAACCTTGATGCACAGACTAGAAGACCGACTAAATGTTTGCAGGCCATGCACAACAAAACAGTGGAAGTCATTGAGACAAAACTTCAATGTGCTTTACGAGTGAAAGGATTTTCAGGTTCTAATAAACATTTGAATAAAAACTATTGCAGTTGTAATTTTTTTTTTTAGATCACATAAATTAAAGATGATGGCAATGCTAATCCTCTAATGCTAGCATGGCCTACTAGCCAAGACAAGACAAGAGAGAAGAAGATAAACTGAACTGCATGGAATGAATGTATGTATGTATGCATGCATGTATGCATTGTATGTATGGAATGCATGTACACATTGTATGTATGGATACAACGAATAGGCCTACATTCAGTTTGGTCACATGGCACTGCACCCCAACTTCACATTGCAATGAGAGCTTTGTTCATTTCATGCCAACTGAGTTACAAGCCTCCAGTTTACAGTATGAACTTCACTCTTTTGGCATGTATGGTACCACTGACAATGATCAGTTTAGGTACACTAAGGTGATTCATACCAGACTGCTTTTTTCTAGATTGACGTATTATTGTGAACACAGAGTCACCTAGCTGTATCTTGCACGTAGAATACACCTGTACCTGTATCTTGCACTTAGAATACACCTGTACCTGTATCTTGCACGTAGAATACACCTGCACCTGTATCTTGCACGTAGAATACACCTGTACTTGTATCTTGCACGTAGAATACACCTGTACCCGTAGAATACACCAGTACCTGTATCTTGCACGTAGAATACACCTGTACCTGTATCTTGCACGTAGAATACACCTGTACCTGTAGAATACACCAGTACCTGTATCTTGCACGTAGAATACACCTGTACCTGTAGAATACACCAGTACCTGTATCTTGCACGTAGAATACACCTGTACCTGTATCTTGCACG
Source organism: Sardinella longiceps (assembly GCA_027497455.2). NCBI lineage: Eukaryota > Metazoa > Chordata > Actinopteri > Clupeiformes > Clupeidae > Sardinella > Sardinella longiceps. Next base: position 26,060 of record JAODXP020004556.1, on the reverse strand, counting down.
TAGAATACACCTGTACCTGTATCTTGTGGGCCTCCTGTCAAAGCCCATCAGTAGTGACCCCAACTTTCACAGCTGGAGCCAGATAAACGTAAAACACATTTTAGACTCACTTGTGAAAGTTTTAATAAAAAGGCAAAATTTGTAAGTTATTTTTAAAATTTTGCCTGCATTAAAAACAGAAAAAATATATTGTGACCTTAAAGAGGTGCTCTGGAGTGCATATCCCTGACAAACGAGCCAAATGTACTTGTTAGCGAGTGTAACAAAAATTTGGAACAGCATTGACCAAACGCAGAAGCGAACAAGCACTTTACACTGAATCAATGGATCCTCATTATTCGAAACCGAAAGTAAGATCCGAGGTCCCTTTGACTCTATGTAACGCGTTTTGCATTCAAGTTAGGTCTATGCTGTTCGAAATTCTTTCATTCCATGCGAAATACATTGCTGCTAGAAAGCTCATACAACAGGGCTCTGCTTAAAAATACTCCAGACCTTTCTTTTAATATCATAAGCTGCTGGTATCATGGTTTGAGTATATTTCTACATCCCTAATCAAAATCATTACAATTGGATAGAAGATTTTATTGCATTTTCTTAAGAGATACCAAAGCAGTATATGTATGTATATTATTAAATAATGTATATTATTAAGAGATACCAAAGCAGTCAGTCATAATTAGAAACATCTCTTCCAAAATATGATGTGCATGTGCAAGTGAGTTTCACTATGAGTTCATCACTGTACACTGCTGACTCATTATGGGATGGGGTTGCCTAGAGACAGAGTTCATCACTGTACACTGCTGACTCATTATGGGATGGGGTTGCCTAGAGACAGAGTTCATCACTGCACAGTGCTGCTAGTGGGTTCATTATGGGATAGCCTAGACACACAGAAGGGGTCCTGCAGGGGTCATCCGTAGAGTTAGGGTTAGGGGTCCTGCAGGGGTGAGGGGTCATCTGTAGTTAGGGTTAGGGGTCCTGCAGGGGTGAGGGGTCATCTGTAGAGTTAGGGTTAGGGGTCCTGCAGGGGTGAGGGGTCATCTGTAGATGACCTTGACACAGAAGGTCTCCTCGTTGAGCTCCTCCTGGTTGTTGACGTAGATGAGGATCTCTTCCTGTCCAGGGCTTTGGCTTGGGGCAAAACGCAGACCAATGGAATATGTCTGACCTCCGTCAACCTGCATCAACAACAACACACTGATCATCCATTCCTTTCACCAACAACAACACACTGATCATCCATTCCTTTCACCAACAACAACACACTGATCATCCATTCCTGTACCAACACTCCAAACCCCCCACCCCAACCTGCACCAACAACAACACACTGATCATCCATTCCTTTCACCAACAACACACTCTATCATCCATTCCTTTCACCAACACTCCATACCCCCCACCCCAACCTGCACCAACAACAACACACTGATCATCCATTCCTTTCACCAACACTCCATACCCCCCCACCCCAACCCTCCCTTTCTCACCAACACTCCATACCCCCCCAACCCCACCTCCCTCTCACCAACACTCCATACCCCCCCAACCCACCGTCTCTCACCCCCCAACCCATCCTCTGTCACCCACACTCCATACCCCCCCCCAACCCACCGTCTCTCACCCCCCCCAACCCATCCTCTCTCACCCACACTCCATACCCCCCCACCCTGCCTCCTGTGTGTTCAGTAGATCTGCTTTCTGCTGTTCCGTGTTCTGTTCTGTGTTCTGCAGATCTGCACTGTGCTGTTCTTTGTTCTGCGCAGAGGAGCCTAACAGCTGCTCGTTCTCAGCTGTTGCTAAGAAACAGTGTCATCCTGTCTGACTATGTAGCAGAGAAGAGCTTTTAAATCCTGAGCCCCTCTACTATTAGTCCCTGTGAGCTTCTGGGCTGAGCCCCTCTACTATTAGTCCCTGTGAGCTTCTGGGCTGAGCCCCTCTACTATTAGTCCCTGTGAGCTTCTGGGCTGAGCCCCTCTGCTACGAGTCCCTGTGAGCTAATGTGCCTCCAGTCCCTGTAACCCCTATACTGTTAACCCCTATACAGTTAACCCCTATACTGTTAGCTCCTATACTGTTAGCTCCTATACTGTTAACCCCTATACAGTTAACCCCTATACTGTTAGCCCCTATACAGTTAACTCCTATACTGTTAACCCCTATACAGTTAACTCCTATACTGTTAACCCCTATACAGTTAACTCCTATACAGTTAACCCCTATACAGTTAACCCCTATACAGTTAACCCCTATACTGTTAGCCCCTATACTGTTAACTCCTATACAGTTAACTCCTATACAGTTAAAGCTATACTGTTAGCCCCTATACAGTTAACTCCTATACCTTGAGTCCCTGTGAGCTCCTATACAGTTAACTCCTATACTGTGAGTCAGGCTACAGGGAAGTGACTAGGATTAGCGTCTCAAAGGAGGAGAACAGGACTGCTTTCCTAAGGGGGAGAACAGGACTGCTTTTCTAAGACAGGAGAACAGGACTGCTTTCCTAAGGGAGGAGAACAGGACTGCTTTTCTAAGACAGGAGAACAGGACTGCTTTTCTAAGACAGGAGAACAGGACTGCTTTTCTAAGGGAGGAGAACAGGACTGCTTTTCTAAAGGAGGAGAACAGGACTGCTTTTCTAAAGGAGGAGAACAGGACTGCTTTTCTAAAGGAGGAGAACAGGACTGCTTTTTTAAGGGAGGAGAACAGGACTGCTTTTCTAAAGGAGGAGAACAGGACTGCTTTCCTAAGAGAGGAGAACAGGACTGCTTTTTTAAGGGAGGAGAACAGGACTGCTTTCCTAAGGGGGAGAACGGGACTGCTTTCCTAAAGGAGGAGAACAGGACTGCTTTCCTAAAGGAGGAGAACAGGACTGCTTTTCTAAGACAGGAGAACAGGACTGCTTTTCTAAGGGAGGAGAACAGGACTGCTTTTCTAAGACAGGAGAACAGGACTGCTTTTCTAAGGGAGGAGAACAGGACTGCTTTTCTAAGGGGGGAGAACAGGACTGCTTTTCTAAGGGAGGAGAACAGGACTGCTTTTCTAAGGGGGAGAACAGGACTGCTTTTTTAAGGGAGGAGAACAGGACTGCTTTTCTAAGACAGGAGAACAGGACTGCTTTTCTAAGGGAGGAGAACAGGACTGCTTTTCTAAGGGGGAGAACAGGACTGCTTTCCTAAGGGGGAGAACAGGACTGCTTTTCTAAGGGAGGAGAACAGGACTGCTTTCCTAAGGGGGAGAACAGGACTGCTTTCCCTAAGGGGGAGAACAGGACTGCTTTCCTAAGGGGGAGAACAGGACTGCTTTCCTAAGGGAGGAGAACAGGACTGCTTACAGGAAACAGGACTGCTTTCCTAAGGGGGAGAACAGGACTGCTTTCCTAAAGGAGGTGAACAGGACTGCTTTCCTAAAGGAGGTGAACAGGACTGCTTTTCTAAAGGAGGAGAACAGGACTGCTTTCCTAAAGGAGGTGAACAGGACTGCTTTTTTAAGACAGGAGAACAGGACTGCTTTCCTAAAGGAGGTGAACAGGACTGCTTTTTTAAGGGAGGAGAACAGGACTGCTTTCCTAAAGGAGGTGAACAGGACTGCTTTCCTCAGGGAGGAGAACAGGACTGCTTTCCTAAAGGAGGTGAACAGGACTGCTTTTTTAAGGGAGGAGAACAGGACTGCTTACAGGAAACAGGACTAGCGTCCTAAGAAGACAGGAAACAGGACTAAGACTCCTAAGAAGGCAAGACTGCTCTCCCTGCTTCTCCCACAGCAGGTCCCAGGGCCCCATAAAGCAGTCAGCCAATCAGTGGGCCCCATAAAGCAGTCGGCCAATCAGTGGGCCCCATAAAGCAGTCAGCCAATCAGTGGGCCCCATAAAGCAGTGAGCCAATCAGTGGGCCCCATAAAGCAGTGAGCCAATCAGTGGGCCCCATAAAGCAGTCGGCCAATCAGTGGGCCCCATAAAGCAGTGAGCCAATCAGTGGGCCCCATAAAGCAGTTGGCCAATCAGTGGGCCCCATAAAGCAGTCAGCCAATCAGTGGGCCCCATAAAGCAGTGAGCCAATCAGTGGGCCCCATAAAGCAGTCAGCCAATCAGTGGGCCCCATAAAGCAGTGAGCCAATCAGTGGGCCCCATAAAGCAGTTGGCCAATCAGTGGACCCCATAAAGCAGTCAGCCAATCAGTGGGCCCCATAAAGCAGTCGGCCAATCAGTGGGCCCCATAAAGCAGTCAGCCAATCAGTGGGCCCCATAAAGCAGTGAGCCAATCAGTGGACCCCATAAAGCAGTTGGCCAATCAGTGGGCTCCCTTAAAGCAGTTGGCCAATCAGTGGGCCCCATAAAGCAGTTGGCCAATCAGTGGGCCCCATAAAGCAGTTGGCCAATCAGTGGGCCCCATAAAGCAGTTGGCCAATCAGTGGACCCCATAAAGCAGTCAGCCAATCAGTGGGCCCCATAAAACAGTTGGCCAATCAGTGGACCCCATAAAGCAGTTGGCCAATCAGTGGACCCCATAAAGCAGTCAGCCAATCAGTGGGCCCCATAAAGCAGTCAGCCAATCAGTGGGCCCCATAAAGCAGTGAGCCAATCAGTGGGCCCCATAAAGCAGTGGGCCAATCAATAGCTGTGTGCTCTTGTGGAGATTACTGTATAAATCCACTACATTATCTCATCCATCTCTGCCAACCAGCTACCCCATCACACACACACACACACACACACACACACGCACACAGACACACACACATACATACACACACCATTTCTGATAACCAGTAAAGCTACTTCAGAGAGAGGAGAGGAAAAAACTCTCAATCCAACGCTTTCACTGGTCTCTCCAACTACCCCATCACACAACACACACACACATACAAACCTTGATGATGTTATACACACACACACACACACACACACACACACACACACACACAAACCTTGATGATGTTATACACACACACACACACACACACACACACACACACTAGGGCTGCCAACGAATAGTCTAAATTTGAATATATATATATTTGAGTAGTTAACGGGAATTTGAATGTGAAAATATGTGAATTTAGAAAAACTCACAATTGCTCAGAGTGTGAGGGTATAGGCAAAAAAGAAAGGGTGTGTGTGCTACGCCATTTCCGACCATTTAGTCTGAAGCTAATAACATTTTCATTGCCATCGGTAAACTTAACTAAGCTTAACTAATGCCTTATCGTAGCCTGACACACCAGACTATAACATGAATGTATAGTCTGGAGACGAGTGATAGACCTCGGCGTAAAACTTATCAGCACAACTACCATCTAACAAGCAATTCAAACAATGCTAAGCTCGCCCAATAACTCCCTGTCCAGATATAACGTTTTGATTAGCTAAACACCACAATGTCTGAATACAACCTAGAGCGTAAACAGCTCAGAAACAGCTCAGACGCAATCAAGGTCTGAGCTATGGCTCGTCTCTAGACAGACACGCTGAGCAAATTCAATTTGCTACCGCTAGAGTGTGTCTAGAGTTCTAGGCTAACCATATCGATGGCCTAGCTCATATTTGATAAAAATGGCAATATGACTGCATAGCAACGTTCACAAAGCCAATGTCTATCTTAATGGCATTAAAACGATGTATCATAAAAATGACAATTTAACTGCAAAGTGACGTCCACCAAGCCTTAAAATGATTCGTTTCTGTCTTTGTTGTGCCTTTTAATTGCGCTAAATTGAATCATTATGCAATGCTTTGATAACAGCACTGTGAATGTAAATATCAGAATGCAGTTCCACAGCAGCTATCTGCCGTGTTGTGTGGGGTGGACGCCGACCTTTAGTCATGTTATTGACATAATGCGCGTTATTGACATTCATGTTCTTCTTGGAGCGCATATTCAAATATGATTTTTGAGCGATTTTGAAAGCCCTACACACACCCACACACTCCTTCATCATACTTTACACACACAGACACTCTCTGACATACCAGACCCAAACCCAGAACTCACACACTTCCACCATACTACACACACACACACACACACACACACACACTGATCTCACCTGGAAGGTGTCCTCTTTGAACTGCAGGAGGTGTGAGTGGTCAGAGAGGAGGTGGAAGGTGCGAGTGTTGGGGTACGGGTTGCTGAAGGAGATCTTCTTGGTGCTGCCTCTCCCTCCGCCCACAGGCAGGCAGATTTCAAAGGCCTGACAATGACACCAAGCACACACAATGACACCACACACACACACAATGAGACCAAGCACACACAATGAGACCAAGCACACAATGACACCAAGCACACACAATGACACCAAGCACACACAATGACACCACACACACAATCACACCAAGCACACACAATGACACCAAACACTAGGGTTGGGTACCGAAATGCGGTACAACTATGGCACCGGCGCCAGCACAGACGGTAGTAACCACACCGAATGACGATGTGGATTTCGGGGCTCCATTTCGGTGCCAATTATATCCCTATAGCGGTTTTAATGCACTCTGCCGTTCAGTCATTAATATGCATAAGAAGCGTCACTACATGTTATCCTATATCTCTGCAAAACTCCCTCTGATTACAACAGATTCTGCACTTTTCATAGTTAACATAAAGCACCTTGAATATTAAAATCAGAAGTGTTCATGTGCAACAGCATTCTCCATGCCAAGATGCCTTCATGCATTTTCTCTGCACTAGCGAAATAGGCTACACTTTGCAAAGGATAGTTTGAAGCTATTGTTTACCTTTTTACCTTAATATGTTCCATGCTGTTAGAGTTGAAATCTAAGCTTTCTTTAATTTACATGATTTAATTTTACATCACAAACTAATAAACACATAGCCTACTTTTGCACAGCAATAGGCTATTCCAGAACTGCCAGACGCATTTTAGAAGCGCTTCTTGTAAGCTATTGCGCTAGTTCACTTCCCTGACAGAAACATAGCCACTACCTAATGCCTACTTCTTAAGAGTCTTTAAACATTTTAATATGGGAAATGACATGTTTAAAAACTCACGTGAATGAGAGGAACATATCCAAATTATTGATTAATCATAACTGGAACCGTGAATTAGGACTGAAGTGAGTGAGGAAAACATTTCTGCATGCCGTTGGTCTGAGAACTTGCCGTCTGTAATTGTATGGCAAGCCATTTTGACATAATTTACTATGGCAAGCCATTCAGTACTAATATAATTTCAAATCATTGCACTTTGAAAATACTGCTAACAAAATAAATAGCTCAATACAAGTATTATTAGGCTATTATTATTACTAGTCTTGGTAAACTGCTAAAAATGGTAATAAACAATTATTATTATTATTATTTTTTTCCTTCAGGTATAGGCTACTTAGGCTACTGATTTAAGCACTGGGCTATTTTGAGGGCTTTTTCCCCTTTCAGGTACCGATATAAATACCGTTCAAGCACCGGAACCGTTTTAAAAGTACCGATTTGGCATCGGTATCGAGTAGAACCCAATCGATACCCAACCCTACCAAGCACACACAATGACACCAAGCACACAGAATCACACCAAGCACACAATGACACCAAGCACACACAATGACACCACACACACACACAATGACACCAAGCACACACAATGACACCACACACACACAATGACACCAAGCACACACAATGACACCACACACACACAATGACACCACACACACACAATGACACCACACACACACAATGACACCAAGCACACACAATGACACCACACACACACAATGACACCACACACACACAATGACACCAAACACACACAATGACACCACACACACAATGACATCACACACAATGACACCAAGCACACAGAATGACACCAAGCACACACAATGACACCAAACACACACAATGACACCACACACACAATGACACCACACACACACAATGACACCACACACACAATGACACCAAGCACACACAATGACACCACACACACAATGACACCAAGCACACACAATGACACCAAACACACACAATGACACCACACACACACAATGACACCACACACACACAATGACACCACACACACACAATGAGACCAAGCACACACAATGAGACCAAGCACACACAATGACACCAAGCACACAGAATGACACCAAACACACACAATGACACCACACACACACAATGACACCAAGCACACACAATGACACCACACACACACAATGACACCAAGCACACACAATGACACCACACACACACAATGACACCACACACACACAATGACACCACACACAATGACACCAAGCACACACAATGACACCACACACACACAATGACACCACACACAATGACACCAAGCACACACAATGACACCAAACACACACAATGACACCAAGCACACACAATGACACCAAGCACACACAATGACACCACACACAATCACACCAAGCACACACAATGACACCACACACACAATGACACCACACACACACACAATGACACCACACACACACAATGACACCAAGCACACACAATGACACCACACACACACAATGACACCACGCACACACAATGACACCACGCACACACAATGACACCAAACACACACAATGACACCACACACACACAATGACACCACACACACACAATGACACCAAGCACACACAATGACACCAAACACACACAATGACACCACACACACACACAATGACACCAAACACACACACAATGACACCAAACACACACACAATGACACCACACACACACAATGACACCAAGCACACACAATGACACCAAGCACACACAATGACACCACACACACACACAAACACCACACACACACACAATGACATCACACACACACAATGACACCAAACACACACACAATGACACCACACACACACACAATGACACCACACACAATGACATCACACACACAATGACATCACACACAATGACACCAAGCACACACATTGACACCACACACACACAATGACACCAAGCACACACAATGACACCAAGCACACACAATGACACCACACACACACAATGACACCACACAGAATGAGACCAAGCACACACAATGACACCAAGCACACAGAGATTCCACACTTAAGATGCAGAGATTCAAAGGCAAAATAAGGCAAAAGAAAACAAACAGTAAATGATAAAAAGGCTGACCCACATACAGTAACAGTAGAACCAGACAGCTGATCCACATAGCGTAACAGTAGAACCAGACAGCTGAACCACATACAGTAACAGTAGAACCACATACAGTAACAGTAGAACCAGACAACTAGACCACATACAGTAGAACCAGACAGCTGACCCACATACAATAACAGTAGAACCAGACAGCTGATCTACAAACAGTAACAGTAGAACCACATACAGTAACAGTAGAACCAGACAGCTGACCCACATACAGTAACAGTAGAACCAGACAACTAAACCACATACAGTAGAACCAGACAGCTGACCCACATACAATAACAGTAGAACCAGACAGCTGATCTACAAACAGTAACAGTAGAACCACATACAGTAACAGTAGAACCAGACAGCTGATCCACATACAGTAACAGTAGAACCACATACAGTAACAGTAGAACCAGACAGCTGAACCACATACAGTAACAGTAGAACCACATACAGTAACAGTAGAACCACATACAGTAACAGTAGAACCAGACAGCTGACCCACATACAGTAACAGTAGAACCACATACAGTAACAGTAGAACCAGACAGCTGATCCACATACAGTAACAGTAGAACCACATACAGTAACAGTAGAACCAGACAGCTGACCCACATACAGTAACAGTAGAACCAGACAACTAGACCACATACAGTAGAACCAGACAGCTGACCCACATACAATAACAGTAGAACCAGACAGCTGATCTACAAACAGTAACAGTAGAACCACATACAGTAACAGTAGAACCAGACAGCTGATCCACATACAGTAACAGTAGAACCACATACAGTAACAGTAGAACCAGACAGCTGATCCACATACAGTAACAGTAGAACCACATACAGTAACAGTAGAACCAGACAGCTGATCCACATACAGTAACAGTAGAACCAGACAGCTGATCTACAAACAGTAACAGTAGAACCACATACAGTAACAGTAGAACCAGACAGCTGGACCACAAACAGTAACAGTAGAACCAGACAACTAGACCACATACAGTAGAACCAGACAGCTGACCCACATACAGTAACAGTAGAACCAGACAGCTGATCTTGGACCTTGAGTCATGAGCTCAATATTTTATGCTTGTAAGAAGCCTGCATTTTGGATCTATGAAAATATAAGAAACACGACCCAGACCAAACGCTTTGCGTGTGTGTGTGTGTGTGTGTGTGTGTGTGTGTGTGTGTGTTGGGTGCTAATCTTTGTGTGTGTGCTGGGTGCTACTCTTTGTGTGTGTGCTGGATGCTACTGTGTGTGTGTGTGTGTGTGTGTGTGTGTGTGGGTGCTAGTCTTTGTGTGCTGAAACAAGCAGAGGCAGAGAAATGTTACAACATCATGAGCCCAGGGTCACTGCTCAGAGAAGAGTCACACACACACACACACACACACACACACACACACACACACACACACACACACCAGGGTCAGTGCTCAGAGAAGAGTCACACACACACACACACACACACACACACACACACACACACACACACACACACACACACACACACACACACACACACACACACACACACACACACACACACACACACACACACACACCAGGGTCACTGCTCAGAGAAGAGTCACACACACACACACACACACACACTCACACACACACATACACACACACACACACACACACACACACACACACACACATTCACACACACACTCACACACACACTCACATACACACACACCAGGGTCACTGCTCAGAGAGGGAGGGAGAGCGAGACAAAGGAAGGGAAAGAGAGGGAGGGAGGGAGAGAGAGAGGGAGGGAGAGCAAACATATTTTCACTCCTCTGCTCCACATCCTTTCCCCCCTCCCTCTCTCCTCTTGGTCTTTACATTTTTCTCTCCACCTCCTGCCATTCTCCAAGGCA
>JAODXP020004556.1:7500-10000 GCA_027497455.2 Sardinella longiceps | reverse complement strand
AGTACACAGTAGGTTAGGCTTAGGGTGTAAGTACACAGTAGGTTAGGGTTAGGGTGTAAGTACACAGTAGGTTAGGGTGTAAGTATACAGTGGGTTAGGGTTAGGGTGTAAGTACACAGTAGGTTAGAGTGTAAGTATGCAGTAGGTTAGAGTGTAAGTACACAGTAGGTTAGAGTGCGAGTATGCAGTAGGTTAGGGTGTAAGTACACAGTAGGTTAGGGTTAGGGTGTAAGTACGCAGTAGGTTAGGATGTAAGTATGCAGTAGGTTAGGGTTAGAGTGTAAGTATGCAGTAGGTTAGAGTGTAAGTATGCGGTAGGTTAGGGTGTAAGTATGCAGTAGGTTAGGGTTAGAGTGTAAGTATGCAGTAGGTTAGCGTGTAAGTATGCAGTAAGTTTGGGTTAGAGTGTAAGTATGCAGTAGGTTAGGGTGTAAGTATGCAGTAAGTTTGGGTTAGAGTGTAAGTATGCAGTGGGTTAGGGTGTAAGTATGCAGTAGGATAGTTTGTAAATATGCAGTGGGTTAGAGTGTAAGTATGCAGTAGGTTAGGGTTAGAGTGTAAGTATAGATACAGACGGCAAGTCCGGGCACGCCCATAAATCAGCTCCTCGTGTCCCCCATGTGGGGGAAAACAAACCCTAAATTAGTGAAGGAGTCAATGGCATGCTAAGCTACAAGTTACACTGAGCTCCATCTACAAGGAGTCCAGACACATTTTTGAGGGCAATGCCTGAAGGTAGTAATGATGGTCAGATGGTCCGATGTGAATTCTGAACTTGACACCCCTCCAAACGCGATACTGATGACAATTTAGATGATGTTTGTTAGCTTCATTAGCTTGACTAACTAGCCAACTTCATTGATCACCACAGTAAATGTAGCTAACTTTAGCTTGCTTAACTGAGCTAATCAGACTTGTAATTGAAAGTTGCTTTACTTTTGACAGGAGCAGAGACGGCTCATGACATTTCTATTAGTGTAACTGCAATAAACAAATGATGGAAAAATTATCTTAGTCTGAACACAAGTAGGCAAACAGGTCATGATTAGACAAAACATCTAATATGGACTTTGTTAAATTTTAGTGTAAGAATGTAAGTATGCAGTGGGTTAGGGTGTAAGTATGCAGTGGGTTAGGGTACGTATACAGTAGGTTAGGGTGCAAGTATGGTAGGTTAGGGTTAGAGTGTAAGTATGGGAGGATACTTACGTGAACACAGTGATGAAGAACTTCTTAATCTGAGGACTTGGACAGCCAGCCACTTTTATATAGACATCCTGAGGCTCTCCAGCCGCCTGAGACCAAAAAAAACCACACAAACACACACACACACACACACACACACACACACACACACACACACAGCACACACACACACAGATACTCATGCATTAACATTTGTAATTATTCCAATACACATAGGTCAGGAAAAGATGACAAAGATAAATGATGAAATTTTGGGCAATTGTTACAGGGAGGCTACACTGGATTATGTTTTTTGACAAAAGTTGACTTAACCCCATCGTCACACGAGAGGGCGACTGGGCGATTTGAACGAGCAACTCGGTTGCCAAGTAGACGTTGACTCTTTTCAAGTTTGTTACTACCAGCAAAAGCTAATGTGTGTCTGGTAAATACAACTGATAACCCAGGGTTAGCTAATATGTATTAAAAGCTTATATTGCCACAGATGTGTTTCTGTGTTACCAAACCCATGTTTTCAGATTAATCTTACCTCATTTGCCGCCTTGTTTTACAAAATTTCAAGTCATAAATTTATAACTTTTTAGTTTGTTACAGATAAATGCGATTTTGGAGTTAGCTCCTTCATGTTGGATTTCTGATCCAAATTCATGTTGAAAGTATGTCGTCATGCATGGCTTCACTCTGCTTGGCGTTTATGAAAAATTGCCTTGTTTTATCACCCAAATTTTGCAGAAAATAGCCTGCATTTCTATTTTTCCCCACCCATCAGGTGATCTGTTGCCCAGTTGCCTATACCTGTCGCATGTTGCCTACTGCACTTAACACTTAACACATCCAGCGTGTGACCACAGCCACAGGGTAACACTGAACACATCCAGCGTGTGACCACAGGGTAACACTGAACACATCCAGCGTGTGACCACAGGGTAACACTGAACACATCCAGCGTGTGACCACAGGGTAACACTTACATCCAGCGTGTGACCACAGCCACAGGGTAACACTGAACATATCCAGCGTGTGACCACAGCCACAGGGTAACAGTGAACACATCCAGCGTGTGACCACAGGGTAACACTGAACACATCCAGCGTGTGACCACAGGCTAACACTTAACATATCCAGCGTGTGACCACAGGGTAACACTGAACACATCCAGCGTGTGACCACAGGGGTAACACTTACATCCAGCGTGTGACCACAGCCACAGGGTAACACTGAACATATCCAGCGTGTGACCACAGCCACAGGGTAACAGTGAACACATCCAGCGTGTGACCACAGGGTAACACTG
>JAODXP020004556.1:0-2500 GCA_027497455.2 Sardinella longiceps | reverse complement strand
TAGATAGATAGATAGATAGATAGATAGATAGATTGTTTAAGTCCAAGGGAGGTGGGAAATGAGTAAAACTCAATCGTTTAACTCCAGGGGAGTTAGAAAATTAGTGAAACTCTATTTGTTCTCATGGTGGAATATTCCTTTAGAACCCTAGTGAATGAGCTTAATAGAACAGTCTTAGATCCCTGTTGTGAATGAGCTTAATAGAACAGTCTTAGATCCCTGTAGTGAATGAGCTTAACAGAACAGTTTTAGATTCCTGTAGTGAATGAGCTTTACAGAACCGTTTTAGATTCCTGTAGTGAATGAGCTTAAGGCCCAGTCCCATTTCTATCACTTCACTATCACTTCCCCTCGATTTTGGCCCTAACACTCGGTTTGCGCGTTCATGTGTAAGTGTAGGGTGTCCCAATACTTTCGGGACCGAGGGATAGTGGCTTTCAGCCCTTCAAATCGCCCCTTCAAACGGAGGGAGGTCGGGTGCAGACTTCGAACGAAGTGAAGTTGAAGTGAAGATGAAATTTCCCACGATTCTTTGCGAACTGCGTATCGGTACCCGATCTGTGTCCGACTGCCCGAGCTGTGTCCCGTTCTCTCAGCTCTGGATAAGAACTTAAAAAATATAGCTACTATTGCAATTAAGCATGTATATATATATTTTAATGTTGGGATATCTTAGTTTGATGTAAATTCAGTTGAATTCCGCACTGGTGTGTTAAAACATGACTATTAGAAAGATCGATATTTTTCAAAGTGCGCAAATCTTTCACCAGAATTACCAGAGCCTCTCATGTGGGTGATGATAACTGTCGATGACGGCTTTTGAACAGTTTACCCCGGTTAAGAGCCTTATATCCGTTCAGTGTTAACGATAGACGCATGGAACAGGAAGACGTTTTTATGCGAAGTGCTGTCCCATTTATTAGGGGAAGATCGCACTTCTCACTACACAATCGAGGGGTGTCTCATCTTGGAGGGAACTCGAAAACGAGTGCTAGTTTTAGGGAATAGAAATGGGATTGGGCCTAACAGAACAGTTTTAGATTCCTGTAGTGAATGAGCTTAACAGAACCGTTTTAGATTCCTGTAGTGAATGAGCTTAACAGAACAGTTTTAGATTCCTGTAGTGAATGAGCTTAACAGAACAGTTTTAGATTCCTGTAGTGAATGAGTTTAACAGAACAGTTTTAGATTCCTGTAGTGAATGAGCTTAACAGAACCGTTTTAGATTCCTGTAGTGAATGAGCTTAATAGAACAGTTATAGATTCCTGTAGTGAATGAGTTTAACAGAACAGTTTTAGATTCCTGTAGTGAATGAGCTTTACAGAACCGTTTTAGATTCCTGTAGTGAATGAGCTTTACAGAACAGTTTTAGATTCCTGTAGTGAATGAGTTTAACAGAACAGTTTTAGATTCCTGTAGTGAATGAGTTTAACAGAACAGTTTTAGATTCCTGTAGTGAATGAGTTTAACAGAACAGTTTTAGATTCCTGTAGTGAATGAGCTTAACAGAACCGTTTTAGATTCCTGTAGTGAATGAGCTTAACAGAACCGTTTTAGATTCCTGTAGTGAATGAGTTTAACAGAACAGTTTTAGATTCCTGTAGTGAATGAGTTTAACAGAACAGTTTTAGATTCCTGTAGTGAATGAGCTTAACAGAACCGTTTTAGATTCCTGTAGTGAATGAGCTTTACAGAACAGTTTTAGATTCCTGTAGTGAATGAGCTTAACAGAACAGATTTTAGATTCCTGTAGTGAATGAGCTTTACAGAACCGTTTTAGATTCCTGTAGTGAATGAGCTTTACAGAACAGTTTTAGATTCCTGTAGTGAATGAGTTTAACAGAACAGTTTTAGATTCCTGTAGTGAATGAGTTTAACAGAACCGTTTTAGATTCCTGTAGTGAATGAGCTTAACAGAACCGTTTTAGATTCCTGTAGTGAATGAGCTTAACAGAACCGTTTTAGATTCCTGTAGTGAATGAGCTTTACAGAACAGTTTTAGATTCCTGTAGTGAATGAGCTTAACAGAACAGTTTTAGATTCCTGTAGTGAATGAGCTTTACAGAACAGTTATAGATTCCAGATTCAGATTCAGATTCAGATTCAGAAAACTTTATTAATCCCATCAGTGGGCAATTAAGTTCGCAGTCCCAGTCTCCATCAATCAACCATAAATAGTAATCTTATAATAAATAAAAAGTTAGAAAAAATATAGAAATACAAGACCTAAAAAAAATAAATAAATAAGAAGATGACACATGCATATCCATATGCATCTTAACACACACATACAGTTAACACACACATACAATCAAACAGCTATGTATGAAAATGTGCTATATAAATAAACTTGAACTTGAACTTGAACTTGAACCCTGTACTGTCAGTGATGAACAGCGCTCAGTAAATCCAATTGTCATTAATGCACTCTATCCCTACAACCTTGTTTAATAATCTAATGGTTGTAGGGATTCCTGTAGTGAATGAGTTTAACAGAAC
>JAODXP020004553.1:35000-37500 GCA_027497455.2 Sardinella longiceps | reverse complement strand
AGCCGTCAGAGGGGAATTCTCTGTATGAAACCTCATAGTTGGTGTTGGTGCAGGTGGTTCCTAAAGAGAGTACATCAGAATCAGTTTTTTCAGCCAAGTCGTTACATATCAGGAAGTTGACTTTATTAGCTCTCTATACATTTAACCACAGACATGTAGTATTATAGCCTGGCTTGCACGCCCACATTCAGAAATGAACTGTGGAATTTTGGGCAGGATTAATCAAAACGTCTATCAAATGCAATCAAACTTAGGCTAGTAGTAGAGCGTTTCTCAAACTCGAGGGAGCAAATTCTAGCGAGAACAGAGGCCTCTGTTTGTAGATTTTTCAAAGATGCACTGATAGACCTCGTTTTTGAAGTGTACAACTTCTGAGGCGAGTGTGCTACCTAGGAAGCATTCTCGACTTGGAGAAACTACTGCAGTGTGCATTTACACATAATAGTATAAATGTGTGCTGTACAACAGAGGTGATGTTTAATAACTCATTATTAACACTTAGTTTTACAACAAAAGAAGTTCTGAAATTACTTACTTCAGTACAGGAATTTGTGGTTCTCTTTCATCAGGGTGGTGGCGCAGCATCACGGCAGTATTGCTAGCATACCTGAGAAACGACAATTAAAACATGACTTGCCATTAGCTTCATGCAACCTTTTCTGCCTTAAATTGTCAATTAACTCACAGTATGGATTTACACAAAATAGTATAAACATGCACTGTACAACAGAGGTGATGTTTAATAGCTCATTATTAACACTTAGTTTTACAACAAAAGAAGTTCTGAAATTACTTACTTCAGTACAGGAATTTGTGGTTCTCTTTCATCAGGGTGGCGGCGCAGCATCACAGCAGCATTGCTTAGCATACCTGAGAAACAACAATTAAAACATGACTTGCCATTAGCTTCATGCAACCTTTATGACAATTAACTCGCAGTATGGATTTACACATCATAGTATAAACGTGCACTGTATACAGAGGTGATGTTTAATAACTCATTATTAACACTTAGTTTTACAACAAAAGAAGTTCTGAAATGACTTACTTCAGTACAGGAATTTGTAGTTCTCTTTCATCAGGGTGGCGGTGCAGCATCACGGCAGCATTGCTTAGCATAGGGTTACCTGAGAAACAACAATTAAAACATGACTTGCCATTAGCTTCATGCAACCTTTTCTGCCTTAAATTAATTTGATAATCAAGTTAATATATTGAATAAAAGATGATTTACTTACATTTTGATGTGATCATGCTTGTGATGTTTCTGCTGTAAAGAAATCCTGACGTGAGTGTATGATAAACTTGACAAAACAAAGCAAACAACAATAATAAAAATGACACCTACCCTCTAATAAGAAAGACACAGAAGATTGGCAGCTCTCTTCCTAAAGGTCTGAATATGAGATGTCCATCTTCCCACTTGACTTGGTGGTTCCTATGTAAATGAGAAATGTTTTAGGGACTTTATGATATGAATTGAAGATAAACTTAGCAAAACAAAGTGATAAAAACAACACCTACCCCATCTAAACAATGAAGACATGTTAAGTTATTCTTGAGAAGCGCAGACAGGATATGGTTGGCCTCACTCTTCTAAAGGTCTGAATGTGAGATGTCCATCTTCCCACTTGACTTGGTGGGTCCTATGTAAATGAGAAATGTTTTAGGGACTTAATGATATGAATTGAAGGTAAACTTAGCAAAACAAAGTGATAAAAACAACACCTACCCCATCTAAACAATAAAGACATGTTGAGTGAGTTCATCTTGAGAAGTGCAGACAGGATAAGGTTGATGGGTTGAATGTGAGACGTCCATCTTTCAACTTGACTTGGTGTTTAAGGGACTCCTAGATTACAATGAAACAAGACGATACAAAAGATTGGCCATTTGTAACCATATTGAATTTGTCATCTGTTGCACTAACACTGCAGCTACTCCCAAAAGGTGAAGCTTGCCCAACCAGGCATCCTTGTAGATCCTTACCTTGAAGATTTGGGCTATTCCGCATCAGTATGGGGTGGATTGAAGCCATCACCAACAGTCCAGTGCACGGTATCTAAAATCAAATACACAAATGCATGTCATTACCCATAACAATATTTCTGCAAATGATTGAATGCTGAACCAAAACATGTCACGTCCTCCCTTCATAAACCATCGGATGTCGGTGCAGCTTCAGAGACTAATGTAAACATAGGCTAGCTGTCAAATAGCTAGGCTATGATATCTGTCAAATCCTTTTATCTACTGTCAATGGTCAAATCTCATATACTGTAGCTGTGCTATTTCAAAAGTCTGAGGTGTAGACAGAAATTAAAGTTAAATGATTCGTTTTTACAAAAGAACAAGTTGTTATAACCTTGGGGTAAATAGATAGATTTGTCTTAACACAAGAGTGTTTTCTGCAAAAGCTAGCCTAACCACGTAACAGATGTAACAACTTGTTTGACATATTCAGCCCACAACACTGTGGCATAATACAAATCAAAAACAG
>JAODXP020004553.1:15000-20000 GCA_027497455.2 Sardinella longiceps | reverse complement strand
GAATGATCTCTTTAAGTTTAGTGGACATTTTTCTGACTTCTTGTAAAAAAATCAATTCACTCAGGAGTGCCAATAAAAGCCCAACTCACCTCTCCACTCCTCCTCTCTCTCTCTCTCTCTCCTCTCTTTGTCTTCCTTTCCTTTTCTCCCCTCTCCACTCCTCCTCCTCTCTCTGTCTTCTTCTCCTTTTCCTCTCCTCTCTACTCCTCCTCTCTCTTTCTCTCCTTTTCTCTCTCTTCTTCTCCTTTCCTCCCCTTTCCACTCCTCCTTTCTCTCTTCTTCTCCTTTTCTCTCCTCTCGCCTCCTCCTCTTTTCCCTCTCAGTGTGTGTGTGTGTGTCTTGTTCTGTGTCTCCAGTAGTCTGTAATAAAACTGCAGCTCTCTCTCCTAATGTGGCTTCACCTAGTGCACGACCTTCACATACTACAGTGACGACCTTCACATACTACAGTGACTACAGAGTTTATGCACCATGAATATATAGTATACTAAGGATGCACTTACAGAGTTTATGCACTATAAATATAGTATACTAAGGATACACTTACAGAGTTTATATAGTATAAATATATTTATCCAAACTAAGAGTTTATAACATAAATATATTTCTGTCAGAACCATTTTAGTCAAGAAACACGAGAAGAATCTGAATTAAATTTCTTTATTATAAATAATGAATTACATTTGGCGGTAGGCCTATGGCTCTGTTCAGAGGCGCCCCCTATTTCCATGAGCACCATGAAAAAGCAAAGAGTCAGGGGGCAGCAGCGGTTAGGGGACTCTCGCCCCGGCCAAACAGGGGAGAGATAAATATCCCAACAAAAGAAGAAGAAGGTCCGCACACTGTTGCTGCTCCAAGTTTATTAATTACGTTTCGACCAATCTGGTCTTCATCAGGTATAGGTCCCATGCAGTGTTGGGCAAGCTAGTCAGTAAATGTAGCAAGCTAAGCTACCAGTTACTCCACATCATATGAAGCTTCACTACACCAAAGCTACTGGAAGACAAAATGTAGCAAGCTAAGCTATGAAAAAATGTCAGAAGCAGCTTAACTATTGTGACACTACTTTTTAATACACAAAAAAGGCCTATAAATAAGTCCCGGTGAAGGCCAATATGGCCGCAACGCACAGAATTATATTAAAGGCTTTTAAAAATATTTTTCTTAAATCTCAGAGTGCCTCTGCTCTTTCCTCCTTTTTTGGACTTCACGTCACCCGGTGCAGATGAGCACCTGAGTGCTCTCAGCTCTTTTGTGTCTTCTCAGGCCTATTCAAACAAATTCTGTGATCCAACCAATTGTATTACTGATCTAACTATCAGGTCTCTCAAACCGACACACAATAATAACTAATTAATTATATCTAAATGTAGCCTACTTTTATATGGGTAAACATTTATTAAATTAACATCAAATTGACACATAATAGAAGACACAATTCACTTTCATTATGGACACTTTTTTTTTAATTATGGCACCTGTCAGGCAATAAATGCATCAGAGTACTGTAAAGGACTGATCCTCCGTGCCTAGATGAAAGATTTGCTGCTGTGAACTGATGCTCTGAAATGTAGTTTATGGGAAAGCTACCACACTACATGGCCAGAAAAGTAGCTACACTACTGAAAACCTATCAGATTCAGAAAATAGCTACACTACAGCCAAGCTAATCAGAAATGTAGTTAAACTAGTAGCTTCACTACTTGTAGCTAGCTACTGCCCAACACTGCTCCCATGACACTCCAAATGCTACAAGAGATCAATATCCCCCCATGAACAGAACCAGGCGACATGACAAGAGAACAAGCCATGTCATACATGACAAGGAGGAGCAGGGGAGGAGGTGGGTAGCAAAAACCATACGGGTTGAGGGAACAGGGAAGAATTTAAAGGGCGCGCCGAGGGTGCGTGGCCAATCGCTACGGAGGAAAGATAATCAGCTGAGGGGATACACCTGGATCAATTTAGCAATGGGAGGGGAAAGCAGCAAGCTTCTTGACTACCATGGCCTGGCCAGGACTAACGTTTAAACACTTGATTTATCCAAACGAATGATATAGTTACAGAGTTTGTACGGTATTAATATATTTATCCAAACTAAGAGTTGATATAAACATCACCTTACTGTAAGGTGCTGCCTTGGGGCGATACATTCTAGACCTGATGCCGTGCATTATGGGTCTTTTACACATAATAATCTTGACCAATCAGACGTCTCCATATCACACTGAAGCATCATGATCACATGACCTCAGCGTCCAAACATGATTGGCTGGCTAGAAATGGCACAGGATTGAATGTAAACAAGATAAAGTGTGAACAGTGAGCCTCTTGCAGCGCTCGGTCTCTCTGCAGGTAAACATGATCACATGACCTCAGCGTCCAGAGATGATTGGCTGAGTGCAGCGCTCGGTCTCTCTGCAGGTAAACATGATCACATGACCTCAGCGTCCAGAGATGATTGGCTGGCTGCAGCGCTCGGTCTCTCTGCAGGTAAACATCCTGCTGCACCTGTTGGCCAGTTTCCCCCCCAAACAGAGTGAATTAAGGCTTCCCCATTTATCCACCAATCAGGTGAGGAGAGCTCCTTGTCTGGGCCATTCAGATGCTGAGGATTTCAACATATGTTTGAGGACAGCAGCCAGGCACGACACACACACACCTACACACCTACACACACACACTCACACACACACACACACACACCTTACTATGCATCTCTGGATTTTACCTTATGTTTGAGGACAGCAGCCAGGCAGTCAGACAGACAGATTGAGATAGAGGCTCTCTCTCTCTCTCTCTCTCTCTCTCTCTCTCTCTCTCTGTCTTGCTCTCTCTCTCTCTCACACACACACACACACACACACACACACACACACTCTCACACACACACACACACACACACACACACACACACACACACACTCTCACACACACACACACACACACACACACACACACACACACACAGAGAGAGAGAGAGAGAGAGGGAGATGTATGAATTGATGATGTTGATTTTGCTGTTCCTGTAAGACAGGAGTGGTCACGCCTCATGGAGTCTCTCAGGTCATGGGAGCTATTGTTAGTCACAATCTGCTCTCTGAGTGTGTGTGTGTGTGTGTGTGTGTGCTTGTCATGGGAGCTATTATCCGTCACAATCTGCAATCTGGCCTCTGTGTTGGCAACAAGAGTTCTGTCTCTGAGAACGGCATTTATGCTGCTGAGCTTTGGCTTCTCTCTCTCTCTCTCTCTCTCTCTCTCTCTCTCTCTCTCTCTCTCTCTCTCTCTCTCTCTCTCTGTGTGTGTGTGTGTGTGTGTGTGTGTGTGTGTGTGTGTGTGTGTGTGTGTATGTGTGTATGTGTGTGTGTCCTTTTATTTATCAGGATAGCTGAACCTTGTTTGTATAAACATGAAGTGACATTTAGCTGATTTCCCTGTCTTTGTATAATTCATTTCTGTGCATTTATGCAGACTGTGTGTGTGTGTATTTGTGAGTATGTTTTAAACACACACACACACACACATACACACAACAACAACACTGTACAGATATCTGCTTACACACACATTTCATCTGCACCTGCTTACACAAACATACACACACACACACACACACACACACACACACACACACACACACACACACACACACACACACGTTGTCAGCGTATTTCAGAGAGATTGGATTTCCTACAGTAAGAGTGCCATCTCCCAGGGAAAAATGGTACAATTGAACCTGTGACTTACACACACACACACACACAAACACACACACACACACACACACACACACACACACACACAAGCTTGGTGATAATTTAAATAGGAATTCTGCTGATTATTTTGAGGATTAACTAATGTGTGTGAGAAAGTGATGTTTGTCATCTGTGAGTGTGTGTGTGTGTGTGTGAGTGTGTGTGTGTTTGTGTGTGTGTGTGTGTGTGTGTGTAAGTAGGTGCAGACATAATATGTGTGTGTGTAAGCAGATATCTGTACAGTGTTGTTGTGTGTGTGTGTAGTTAAAGACATACTCACACGCACACACAACACACACAACACACACACACACACACACATACATACACAACACTGTACAGATATTTGTGGGAAACCAGGGACATGCAAAAGTGAATGTCTTTGATCACTCATAAACAAAGCCACACTAGAGCTGGGCGGTTTGACCAAAATTCAACATCACGGTTTATAGACATTATTATAGTCGTTTCTGTTGCCTATCTAGCCTGGGAATTCCCATGCTCCTTTGCGCGCTTATTTCATTTCACTCTGCAGAGGAGCATGGTGACCATGGCCGTTGTTCTCGCCTGCTTTCGGTATCCAATCGCAGAACAAAAGGGATTTGTACGGCCCTCGATTGCATTTTACGTCACGTGGTGGCTCTGGTATTGGCTCCGAGGTATGTACAGACGCTATGATAGACATTCGTAGCGCCCAATAAACGGCTATGGACAATTGTAAACGATGCTTCCGCTTACAAGAAATGCAATAGGTAGATCCCCAGACTAAATATCACTTGTGATTTTAGTTTGGCATTCGCCAGGCTACTTTGCAACAGGAATGGACTACCAAATTAAGTGGTGGCATTATAGGACAGTGTTGGTGTGGCACTTGTTTTACCCTAGTTTGTGGTATTGTAGACTTGGCTTGGTGGTGCTCTGAAGAAAATCCCAATACTCATGTGGCCCCTGAAAGTTTCATGCTTTTTTTAATTTAGTGCTCAACTGCTATGCTTCACAGCCTCACAAACAGGCTAGTTGCCTATCTATACATTTAATGTTTTCTAGGTTACGACTCACGCAGCAGCAGATCCGACAGTCTATTTCTGCAACCACACCAAATTTCCATGCGTAGTAGCCTAATCAGCAAGGTAGACGAAAGTTGAAAAGTAGGCGCTTAATTTGTTTACCGTTACTACGGTAACCACAGGCTCAGTCCACATCGCTAGCGAACTAAAGTTAGACTGACGGAAGATAACGAAAGTA
>JAODXP020004553.1:0-5000 GCA_027497455.2 Sardinella longiceps | reverse complement strand
AGGGTGTGTGTGTGTAGGGTGTATATGTGGGTGTAGGGTGTGTGTGTGTAGGGTGTGTGTGTGTAGGGTGTGTGTGTGTAGGGTGTGTGTGTGTAGGGTGTATATGTGGGTGTAGGGTGTGTGTGTGTAGGGTGTGTGTGTGTGTAGAGTGTATATGTGTGTGTAGGGTGTGTGTGTGTGTGTGTGTAGGGTGTATATGTGTGTGTAGGGTGTGTGTGTGTAGGGTGTATATGTGTGTGTAGGGTGTGTGTGTGTAGGGTGTGTGTGTAGGGGGCGTGGGAGGGCAGATGGTTTCTAATCTTCTTATCAGACACATAATTCAGATTTGATTTGATTTCACTCTGCAGCTCACCTTACACCAACAAACACACACACACACACACACACACACACACACACACACACACACACACACACACACACACACCAGAATACTCCTCCTGTGTGTGTGTGTGTGTGTGTGTGTGTGTGTGTGTGTGCGGGCCCTAATTGGTGTTTATGTGTCTTCTGCCCTCAGCTATGTGGCTCTACACAGCCTAGACAGCGAGCTAAACAAAATGGCCCAGGAGTCTGAAGTAGTTTTTCAGGACTTTTACTTGACCATAAATTGTGAAACTGTAAAATACAAAATAAAGATATGTTTCAATTTACAGTGGTGTAATCCTTTACGTATCCAAATTCAAAGACAGTCATTTAAATTTACACAACTAACCAAACCTAACCAGTTTAGTTCAGGGCTGTCATAGCATTACTAACTACTAAGTTTCAACATTAGCCAAACAACTTTACAACACAAATATGACTCTAAAGTCACAGTTTACTTCTAACTGAACTTGGTTGAAAGATAAAACTTACAGATTGTCCTGTATCAAGCGCATCCAGTGAACAAAATGAAGGGCATGTCTTTCTCTGATGCCATGCAGTGCACAATGACTAAACTGAAAGTAAAGCTATTTGAATCAAACAGTGATATCCACTTTGGCCACAAGGTGGCAGCCCCACCCCACATAACGGGCAATATTAACCCAAAAGCTAGAGGCAGAATACTCCCCGTCTGACATCTTAGGGATGTCACCCAAACAAATGAATGTAAAATACTTCAAAAACATATAAAATGAGTCCACAGTCTCTTAAACAGTGTCCTTAGACACCAGAAGGGTGACTTCATTAATAGGGTACAAGAACCATCTCTGTTCTTGCTTCCACATCATGTGCAGTGGATCAACGTTAAGATCAACAAGGCTGAAGGGCTCCCACTGTGACTGACTGTGCCTTGAGTCTGCGAAGAACACAGGTCCCCGGAGCCATGTGGAGAGAGCGAACTGTTGAGCAGGCAATGCTCTCGTAGTATGATCAGCGTCGGTAAGCTTTGAGTAGGCAACAGCACACACTGCCTCTTTGGATGCATCACAGAAAATCATTGGCTCTTTCCTCTGTGCCGTGGATGAGAGTATTGAAGTAAACTTCCTTGAAATGTTCGACTGTGTAAAGTGCTTTAGAGTCTTTCCATCTTTCCCACTTTTTGCGCTTTTCTTTTGCTAGCTGTTCATCCCAAGTGCAGAATTCAGAAGAGATATCTCTCAGAATAGCGTGAGCTCTGATGCTGATGGATGCCACAAAACCAAAGGGGTCAAACAGACCGTAGTTGACTGACAGCGAGCCACACTTTGTAAATGGCTTCTCACTGGTGGTCATTCGAGACATGGACAGATTTGTTGACAGGTCCCATTCTAAACTTAAGGTACGCTGAATAGATGGTGTACTTTGTCCAAGATCCAGGCTTTGCAGCCCAGTAGCTAGATCTTCATCTGAAAAGGCGCTTGTGATGGTGAAGCTATTAGATGAAATCTTGTGCAGGTGTGTATCAGACTGTGCCAGCTGTGTGTCACCTACTGTTTGCTTCACGATGAGTTTGCCGATATCCTCTGTAGTCTGTGTGTTTTCGTAGAGGGGGCAGGTGTTTGTGAACTTCTCCCCGATATGTATGTTGCTCTCACAGGAGGTGAGAAAACTGTGTCTGCAATTTTCAAATATGGTTGTTTTGAAAGAGTTCACAGTGGGTTTATAAGCTCTCGTGAGACCAACATCCCCTATGACCACCCATCCCAGATCAAGGCACAGAGCATAAGGCGCGTCATGTGGGCCATTCACCTGACCACGCACCTTGTGTGCCTGAATGATATCCCTGCCAAGGAGGAGCAGGATATCTGCAGAAGGATCCAGTGGGGGTATCTGGGACGCGATGGACTGCAGGTGAGGATGATGAGTTACTGCCTCAGGAGTAGGTATCTCTTTTCTATTATCAGGAATCTGGTTACATTCAATGAGTCTTGGCAATGGAATGGACACTTTCCCATCCATCCCCTCAATGATGAAACCGTTGACTCTTCTTCCACTGGCGCTCGTTACGCCCGAGCATGTCCTCATTGTGTATGGCAGAGCTTCACTTTGTACATCAAACATATCGAAAAAAGAAGGCCTTGCTAGTGATACATTGCTCTGGTCATCTAATATTGCATACATTTTCTTCTTCTTTTCAGGGAACTTGCTTGGATAGACATAGACCAGGCATATTTTCGAGCACGACTTTCCTTGTAGCCCCTTTCCACATACCTCTGTGCAGCTGGATGAGGTTTCGATGGAGTTTGGGTTCTCCAGCTCCCCGCCTTGACCCTCCGCAGGAGTAACTGGATCCTTCTCTGACCAGGGTGGTGGTCCGGCATGCATTGCTGACACGTGATTATTGCTGTTGCACTCTGAACAGTGAATCACTGCTTTACAGTCTTTGGCTATGTGCTCTGTAGATACGCAACATTTGAAGCAGATTGAATATTCTTTGAGCAGGTCTTTTCTCTCCCCCAACATCTTCATTCTAAAACCCCTACAGGTAGCAAGTGAATGTGGCTTCTTATGAATGGGACATTGTTTATCAGGCTCCAGAGGTGGCGTAGTAGCATTTGGATCAGGTGTGTCAAGTTCTGTTTTGCTTGTTGTTATCGGTGTTCTGATTTGTGTCTGCTTTACGACTGTCTTTTCTGATTTGGGAGGTGATGTGTTGTAGCCTTGTAATATAAAGCTGGGGTCTGTTCTCATCTCAGCGTGACTGTTCACAAACTCAACGAAATAAGAGAAGGGTGGATAAATGGCATTATGTTCTTGCTTGAATCTCGTTCCATGCTTAATCCATGCCTCCTGGAGATTTTCCGGCAGCTTTTCTACTATTGGGTTTATTCCTCTCGATGTGTCAAGAAAACTGAGACCTGGTAAATAACCCTCATTCTTTGCTGCTTGAAGCTCAAGAAGAAGATCAGCAAGCTCTTGCAATAGGTGGTTGTCTTTGCAGAGGATCGTGGGGAAACTCTCCAGACGCTTGAACAAGGATGCCTCAATGACTTCACATGAGCCATAGTTCTTGTCCAGCCGTTGCCATAAACGCCGGAGGCCTGTTTCAGGATTGTGTACGTGGACCGCTCTAATCCTCAGGGCATGTTGAAGTGACTCTCCATCAAGCCACTTTGTGAGTAGATTGAGTTCCTCACTGGCTTTGAGTTTCAGTCCTTCGATGCCACTGCAAAACATAGATTTCCAGGATATATAGGTCTCTGGCTTGTTGTCAAAGACCTTGAATCCAGAGGTCAGAAGATCACGGCGTGCGAGATAGGTGGTGAGATCTGAGATTTCTGTTGTTCTAGGCATCAAAATGTTTTGTGAATATGTGTTGTCTCTTCTAGTGTCTGTGTCAAAGGCAAGTGGAGCTTGATAAGGCTGCCTTCCAGCTGGAGTCTTCGTAGCCCGACCAGGAGGAGCTTGACAAGGCGGCCGTCCAGCTGGAGTCTCTGTAGCCTGACCAGGTGGAGCTTGATAAGGCTGCTGTCCAGCTGGAGTCTCCATAGCCCACCCAGGTGTAAATTGAGTAACTGGTTGTGGCACTCTGTTCGGTTTGTGCATTTCATTGTACCCCTGCTGAGATTCTCTTTGAGGACTTTCTTCTGTCTTAAATTCAGGCTCGTAATGGAAGTGGGTTCTGATATATTCTTCAATCCGTTTGACTGGCTCAGGTGTTGTTGCTAGGATAGCTGGAGTGGTCAACTCATTGTCAATCAGGTCTTCAACTGCCGCCTCGAAGACTCTTGCTGCAGCAAGGGCTGCTTCAGCCTCACCCTCCTGCTTCAGAGCATTCAGCCTCGCTTCAATCCGTGCCTTCTCGACTTCGATATCGATTTGGCGTTTGGCAAACTCGGCTTTGGTGCGGGCAGCTTCAGCTACAGCCCGTGCTTGAACTGCAACCATGCTTGCACTTGACTTGTTTGACTGGCGTGAGCTTGACGTTTTCACTGATCCATGTTCTGACCTGACTCCCAGTTGGGAGATGGGAGGGGCACCGTCTACACTGGACATCTTAACTGGTAGGAAATCTTGGTGATGAACTCGATGTTTGACTAATCTTTTCACTCTTCTGCCCTTAGCTATGTGGCTCTACACAGCCTAGACAGCGAGCTAAACAAAATGGCCCAGGAGTCTGAAGTAGTTTTTTCAGGACTTTTACTTGACCATAAATTGTGAAACTGTAAAATACAAAATAAAGATATGTTTCAATTTACAGTGGTGTAATCCTTTACGTATCCAAATTCAAAGACAGTCACTTAAATTTACACAACTAACCAAACCTAACCAGTTTAGTTCAGGGCTGTCATAGCATTACTAACTACTAAGTTTCAACATTAGCCAAACAGTTACTTTACAACACAAATATGACTCTAAAGTCACAGTTTACTTCTAATTGAACTTGGTTGAAAGATAAAACTTACAGATTGTCCTGTATCAAGCGCATCCAGTGAACAAAATGAAGGGCATGTCTTTCTCTGATGCCATGCAGTGCACAATGACTAAACTGAAAGTAAAGCTATTTGAATCAAACAGTGATATCTACTTTGGCCACAAGGTGGCAGCCCCACCCCACATAACGGGCAATATTAACCCAAAAGCTAGAGGCAGAATAC
>JAODXP020004551.1:0-40723 GCA_027497455.2 Sardinella longiceps | reverse complement strand
GTGTTAATGTAATTCTGTGCAGCCAGGTCTACAGATTTTTTGGTTAATGCTTTAATCCAAGATGACGTACAGTACAAAAATACAGACAACATACAGTACACTCATTGTAAGTTTATTGAGGTTTCATGGTGTCCCGTACTTTATGGTGTTCATTGACAGATAAAATAATGCTCTACATTTCAATTCACTTTTATGTGTAGAGCGCACAAATACAGTACATTGTCTCGCAGCGCTTTACAGACAGTATGTGAGCTTCCTTCACTTACTAATAATTCATTCGTTATTACAATAATAACTAGAAAAGCACTCGGAGAGCGCAGACCTCCGCCAAGGCAATGTGGTCACAGATATGCCCCCTTGCAACCCCCCCACCCCACCAAATTCTCTCCCTTCTCCCACGTCACCCCTCTTGACACTAAATTGCATATGCATGAATTTCCATTGATCAGGATATTATCAGGACGGGGTCCTGAGTCCATATACGAAGCTGGGTTATGATTCGTCGAACCGTTGCCGAGATATAATGTTTGACCACCGGGAGTGCTAGAGAGTTTAACCTTTTTTTTGCGTAGTCAGGCCTGGGTTGTCAGTCCATACAACATGAACAATTTTGCTGCACTATGTCAAAGCGTAGCAGAGATATAATGTTTGACCACTCAGAGTGCTAGAGAGTATCCTTTTTTTCCTGGTCAGGACCGGGTGAAGAGTCCATACACCAAGTTTGGATGTGATACGTCAAAGCATGACCGAGCTATGAGGTCACTTCTTGTTTGGCAACTTTACCGTAAAATGTCATTGGCCATGAAGGCTAGCACTTGGACTTTCCAACAAAACAATGGATAAGTTTTATGAGACATGGTCCAAAGATGATGTGTGCCAAGTTTCGTGTGAATCAGATAAAGTATGGGTCAGTAGAAATGTTAGTTTCACTTTTGACAAAATCCACTCCAGGGAGTGTTCTGGATCACCGATCACCACCAAAATCGGATAAATTCTTCACTGTCCCAATACAGACGTGGTCCGAAAATTTCATCCAAATCCGTGCAGTACTTTTCGAGTTATGTTGCTCACAGACAGACAGACACACACACACACTCACACACAGACACACACACGCCAAGCAAAACATAACCTCCTTGGCGGAGGTAATAATAATAATAATAATAATAATAATAATCATCATCATCATCATCATCATCATCATCTTTATTTGTATAACACTTTTCAAAACATATATATGATATGAGAAATACTAAAAAATAACTTAACACTGAACAAAACTTAATTCTAACGAGAAAATAAACTTAACACTAAAATAGGACTAATACTAAAATAAAACTTATCAAAAATTAAGACTCAAAACATAAATAGCCTATAAAAAATTACAAAAGCTACAAAAAAGAAAATAAAACTTAAGAAGGATCTCAACACTAAAATAAAGCTTAGCAAAAAACTTATATAATATACAGCTTAGGCTACCACCTAAGCTTTGTGCAACACATCACAAAGCTTATACAATCTTGTTATTATCACATCAGAAATATTTCAAAGATAAGTTCCATCCTAACCCCTAAAGACAGAGAGACCTTAAAGGCAGTGCAATGAGGCTAAAACAGGAGTACTGCAGTAATCAAGGTGTGAGGAAATGAAAGCATGTACAATGGTCTTCAGTGTCAGGGCACCTAGGCTATGGAACGATCTGCCTGATCATGGACGTCACTAGGATCCATAGTGAAGGGGGCTTAGCCCCAGAGGGGTAATATGTAGATGCGCGCGCAGAGCGCGCGCCGAAAATTTTTAATAAATAAATTATATTATAGGCCTACAGTGTATATGTGTGTATATTGCCAACTATTTATTACTTGAAGGACATTTATCAGAATATCTCGTATCTTAGGCTATTTTTATTAACAAAATTAGTCTAAATCAATTCATCAGACTGGTTTGTGAAGAGAGATGTTTGCAAATATCTCCATCAATGACTGTGGTGTAAATGAACTAGGCTCTTCTATATAGCTGCATTTATTTCAGTCTAATGCACTGAGCAAGATACAACAATGGTAACAACTAGCTTAGTTCAAATCTTAGGGACATCTGATGATACAGTCAAATATGAAAGTTTCTCAAACATTTATTCTGCAAAATGAGCATACAATAGCTACTACAATATTATGCTAGGCTATAGCAAATAAATATGTCCATCAATGCATGTAGGACAAACTAATATGGCATAGACTACAGGCTAATGTATATTTCATAGTTCAGTCTTTTGGAGAATATGTTGCCTCGAAATTTGCTGGATCAGACTATAGCCTATCAAACTTCAGATTTAAGACTATTTTTCCTGCTCAATTTGAAGCATAGTTCGTCATCAGTTACAACAAGAAAAAAAATGCTCTCAGTGGATGCAGGCAGAGCTGGAGAATTTACTGAGAAATTTCACATGTACTTAAAGTGGACTTTCTCGTGGACCGTTTATCATAGCAATTAGTGACTAGTACCATTGGAAAGCTTGGAGCCTACTGAATCCGATGGTGTCCGGAGATCGCGTATTTGACGTTAACTCCGCGAGTAATATAACCGCTAAGAATGGATGTAATTTACATACAATGAAAATAATCTGCCCAGCGTTAGGGGGCTTGGGGGAAAGTTAGGGAGGCTTGAGCCCCCCAAAATGGACCTAACAACGTCCATGTGCCTGATGAAATCAGATTAGCTAAGTCCCTGTCCTCTTTTAAGTTCCTCCTCAAAACACACTTTTATAGGAAAGCCTTTCCCGGTTAAATTACTTTCAAACCAAAAACCAAGGTTCCTTGCAGCAGGTTTTACACAGTCTAGAAATGTAAAAGGACCTAAGAAGGAGTAATTTGTTTTGTCATGTGCTTTGATCCAATGACAAGCACTTCAGTTTTGTCAGAATTCAGCTGAAGGAAATTGTTAGACATCCAGTTTTTTATGTCTTGAAGACATTCATTAACTGAGTTCAACGCAGTAGGATCAGAGGAACTAATGGGCAGGTATATATCCATATCATTAGCGTAAAAGTAAAATGAGACAGAGTGTTTTTGGATGTATATGCCCAAGAGGAGGCATGTATACACAAAATAATATTGGTCCTAACACTGGGGCACTCCATATTTAACAGCAGAAAAAGTGGATGTGTAACTGTTTGCAGAAACACAAAACTTCCTGTATGTTAAGTATGATGCATTGTAAGGCTGTACCTGATATTCCTACCCAATGTTCCAATGTATGCAGCAGAATATTATGATCTATTGTATCAAAAGCTGCACTAAGATCAAGGAGTACAAGGACAGAACACATGCCATCATTAGCTGTTCTTAAAAGGTCATTAGTAACTTTCAGCAGTGCTGTCTCAGTGCTATGATACTTTCGGAACCCAGATTGTAACTTTTCAAAAAGATTGTTGTTTTCTAGTTCTGAGACAAGTTGCTTGGAGACTAGTCTGTCTAGAATCTTAGATATAAATGGCAACTTAAGCCGGCCGCACACCGGTTCCGACAGCATTGCGGAGCACTTTCGAATCAGACATTTTCGCCTAGCACCTAGCACAGTAGCCGGTGAAATTAACATTGGATGTCAATGGGCGGCTCCGACAAAATAGACTTGAATCGTAATTCACAACCGACGGCGGAAGACATCGGCGCTGGTGTGCGGGGTTGCATTGAAAACAATGGAATGGAATGTTGAAGACGGAGTGCTCCGCACTGTGTCGGAAGCGGTGTGCGGAGCCCTTTAGAAATGGGTCTGTAGTTTTGAGGTAGAGGGGGATCAAGGCTAGCCTGACATAGCCCGACCATAATACTGCTGTTCATCCGTATTCATGGTCTGGAGGTTCTTTAACCTGGCGCGATTATACTGCGGGCGGGAGGGCATTCACTTTTGGTTTGAAACAATTGGACAGCTCGTCTAATCAGCGTCGCTTATTGGCCGGTAGACTCTCTACCGATATAAACACGCCCAAGAGGACCGTTCCCAGACCATGGATACGTATGAACATTCGTATTATGGGCGGGCTATGTCAGGCTAGATCAAGGCCAAGTTTCTTTAGCAATGGGTTCACACAAGCAGTTTTAAAATAATCAGGGACGCAACCATTTAAAAGTGAAACAACTTGATAGATGTTCTTTAGTGCTGTATAACAAAAGATTGTCCGAAGGACTCTCAATTAATTCTTTTGTCACATTTGAGCTAATATTAATGATTGTGCCCAATGAAATTCAGAAAGACAATTAACAACAATAGGCCCACCCTATTAAAATGAACCTAGTAAATGGGCTGCATTTATGTAGCATTAACAATGGTAAAGATAAAACTTCCTTCTAGCTGTAATTTTGGAGAAATCTTTGGCAAATCTGTGACTCAAGGTCTCAGTCCAACTGCCATGGGCCAAGTGAATTGTACAAGTGACATACAGCTTCAGTAGTTTACCATAAATGATAGATTACAATCTGTCATGTTTTTGACTAAGCATCTCAACAGCATGATTACAAAGTATTGGCCGGCCCCCAAAATTAAATTGTTGTTACAGACATCCCAACCTACAGAAACTCATTTCAGGGAGGTGTCATTGTCACTGCACACCCACTGCACTACACTACACACTGCATCACTCGCGGACATCCTTGAGCCACTATAAAAATCTGGTAGACTCCCGGACGCTTCGGGAGACTTGGGATGTCTGCTGTTGAACCAAATTGGTTTCATAAGGTTGTCGTTGGACAGGGTAGTGGTTGGCAGCCATGTTGTAAGAGTCAAGGAGTGGGATCAGTATTAGGGGCATTTAGGCAGAGTTCATTTTCACAAGTGCCGTCATGGGTAAGTCAGTAACAGGGCCTCTTGGAAGGAGTAAAGTCATCCCCTGGTATGGGCCTCAGGTGAAGTTGATGACAGGGAGAGAGTGAGAAGACGGCAGACATGAATCTCAGCAGAGACGATTGTAGTACATATGGGAAGAAGAAGCATAAGAATTAGGCCAGTCTAGAAGGTTGCCACTTGACAGATCTTATATGTCACGTATAAATGTGGTGGGAGAGACACAACGCAATACCCCCAACAAAATAGAACACAACGAGTAACAATCTTACTACATGAGTGATTCAGTTGTCCTGAATTGTCTCCGAATGTTCAGGAACTTCATTTGTGATGAACTCTTTCAAGCTGTTTCGGTCATTCCACTTGTTTTCTCGAGCAAACTTGTAGAAACTTAGAAGCAGGCCGGGAAACGTCATCATCAGGTCATTTTTGTTTACTGCATGAGGGCTAACAAATAGACAAACAGATTGGCAAAAGTGGTATACCAACTGGGTTTGATTATTGTTTGTATGTGCACTGTGCAGTTGCGTGTACTTACTGGTGTTCATACAGATTGCGTATGAAACGTAGAAAAGCCAGAGGGCTATCAGTGTAGGTGTTTCTCTTTTTCATTTTTTTGACCACATCAGAAGGAAGCTGCAACTGGAAGTTTTAGTGAAAATTAACAACCCATAAGTACCTATAACAACCCACTAAGTACTCATAAATAACAAAGGCTATGTAGTTAGTAGTTTTCTCAACTCACTTTGGATTCCCAGCCAGAGAGAATTTTATCCATGTGTCTCTTCAGTTTTTCTTGTAGATTCTTGCTAAGACTTTTAAAATTCTCTGCTTCTTCCTCCTTACCCAATGCTATCAAATAATCCACTTTCCTATCAACATTAGCAAAGGAGAATGTCATTATCATCCAGTTAAAAATGCAACGTATCAGCGACAATTAATGAGTGAACTCAGCTAAGTCTGTAAATTCCGACCTTTTATTGTTCCAGAAGTAGGGATGATTGAGGGCTTCTTCCACTGTTGGTCTGTCTTGGGGGTCAGCTTGGGTCATCTGTTCAATAAGGTCTGCAGCCAATTCTCCAACTTTAAATGTATGTCCACAAGACAAAATGTAGTCCACTAACATCCCTGCATCCTAAAATATACCACACAGACACCACCAGCACACAGAAAAAAGTTAGTTATGACAAGTTAACTCAAACTGATTTCTGAAAACATTTAAGTTAGATTTATGTTTCAATATGGCATTGCACATTTTAAAGAAAGAAGAATGAGAAAATGTTGTACATAGACAAAATGTGTGAATAACTAACGCTAACAGAATGAGGCGAGAGAGAGAGAGAGAGAGAGAGAGAGAGAGAGAGAGAGAGAGAGAGAGAGAGAGAGAAAGATATTATACCCTTATCGGTTAGCATTTTGCTTCAAGTCAGCTTTTCAAAACCAAGTCAAGTTTGTTCTTTTAGCACAAAGGCTTTGAACTATTTCAGGGAATGAAAATGATTTTTTGTCATTTTGAGGAAGAAAAACAAAACTAGTAACTTTATTGTTTTCTTATTTTCCGGAACATTTATATTTGAAATAGGTTTTCCTCCTGTCACTCATTTATCATGGAGATAGACTGTATCTGACCAATTCCACCAGCAGGCAATCAAAAGGCCTGTGCAGTAATTATTGTAAGCTATTTCTAGCTTATATATCTATTTGTTTTACTGTTTTGTTTATGTTCTTTAATATTGATCATTTCATACAAACTGAATCACTGTCTTCCTATAACCTATACAATATAGCCTATGTGAATTGAATAATTGAATATAGATTCTACCCATATATAAGAAAATAGATGATCAGAAATAAAATAAAAATACTACAAACCGAAATAATAACAAAACAAGGGAAACATACAATGGGCAAAAGAATGGGGGGGTGGGGTGTTATGGTATATTGAAAACTAGGTAAAATAGTCTCTAATTTAGACTTACAGTTGTCTATAGTGGCAGAAGGGTCCATCTCATTTTGTTTTTTAGGAAATACAAAGAAGGGAGGAAGAGATCTTGTGGTAGTGAGTGAGGTCTGAGTGAAGTTTATTGAGATCACAGATGTCTATCTATTTAGGGAATTTAAGACACATATTTGACTGGAAACCAGTGTTTTGATAACACAGGACTGGTGTGATTTTATTTTTCTCATATTCACTCATGTATCTTTTTTTGTTCTTTCTACTGACAGTGATTGCGCTATGTGTTGAGTTATCAGAGTAAGCCTATGTAAATTGTATTATTTGTTCATTGACTAGCTTGAGAAGTTTGAAGAGTGAGAGCATAGGTGAATACCTTGACATCAGAGCTTGTTGTTTTTCCATCATTCAGTTTTCTTCTGCTCTCATAGCCTGTCAACTTCACCTTATTAAAGGCATCTTGAATTTATGGGCAGAGAGAGAGAGAGAGAGAGAGAGAGAGAGAGAGAGAGAGAGAGAGAGAGAGATTGATTTATGATTTATAGGATTATTAATTATAATCAGTGTTATAATTAGTTATAGTTGGTTCTCTTACCAATCAAAACGTTTTTAGGATTTTTGAGATCACCATGGAGCCAACCAATTCTATGGAGGTCTCTTAAAGAGAACCTATGCAGGATCCGGTGGCGTCATCCAGTAAGCTAACTACCAAACAAAGCAGTTATTAAGCGTTTCTGCCAATAATCCTCCATTTAGAATTGCACAGTCAATGGTGATCGCCGCTAACAAAATGTATCGACAGTTGAATGCGCTGAGAAGTCACAAATCGCGTTGTAATTCAAACAGTAAACTCTGGCTAAGTCACGTGGCCTAGCTTGCTTGCTAACCAAAACTTACGATAACCGGGACGCGCTCCTGATCTTGCATAGGCGGTATCTGCCTCTAGGAGGGTCGGACAATCTCGTGAAGGGGCTCGTTTTACTCCGGAACATGTCATTTATGAAGTCTAATGAGTTCTAGGCAATTTACATAAAGGTGTAATGAATAGGAAACGTCGAAATTTTACCTAAATGTTGCATGTGGTGGCTTTAAAGCTTTTAGGAACTGCTCTGCTTTTGTCCTCAGAGCAGTCCTCTTTTTCAGGTGATCTTCAGGTAGACCTTTTTGTATATAGTCCTCTAGGTTGTGCTCACAAAGCTCACAAACCAGATAATTGGCGGGAAGACTTGTGGCTATGTCAGTTACAGATCTAACACTTGAGTGATCCAGTACTTCAACTGAAAGCTTTGTATCATCACAATCCACTGTTGTTTTCTGATCATCTGACAACTGCTTAAGCCTTTCACTCAGTTCTCTCAGTGTGTTTTTTGCTGTTTCATCTGCAGTATCCAATACCCAATCAGGCACTGATGTAACATCAAAAGATGTCATGATGCTTGGGAGGCCCTCATATGAAGGTAGGCATGCCAATATTGTCCATGTTAAGGCACTAGTGTCAGCAGGGTACCTTGGTTTCGTAAAAGGGATGATTCCTCTACATAGCCTTTCAGTTAAGTCAGCACCTAATCCATGGTCTTGTTTGGTCATCTTTTGTATTATAGGGTGCAGCAGTTGCAAGATGTCATTAGGAGAGCCAGTATGCTTTTCAAGACGATCCAAAAAGATGGAAACGTGTGAGAGTGAATCCTTAATCCATGAAGGGAGTTCACACTGGTGATCATTAGTGGTGAGTGAATGGCTGTCATTTGACATTTTGAAACTTTCAAATTTTCCTAGAAGAAAAATAGAGTAGAAATAGAATATCTTATTACTCATGGATTTTACCTTTGACTTTTTGAATACTGTTGATTGTACAAATTCATGGAAACCAATACAATAAATTGAAAACTGAAAGGCTGGTCAAATTGGCTCGGTAGTGCTGGCTCGGTAGTTCTGGGTCGCCTTAGTTCTGGCTATGGCACTCTGTTCCTCTCACAATCACTGTCAGGCATGTATTTTAGTGTGAGATACAATGAGTTCACAAGACACCACACTCTCCCAATGGTGGTGCGTCTCAATGGATAAGATGGATCACCCTATTTCCATGTTTTATTTTACATAGGCCTACTTTATTTTACATTCAATATAGCAGCAGGGTATCACAGGTCACAAACATTTCGGCTTCATGACGGATGGAGAAAGGTGCCAAAAGTAACCCAAATACGACACTCGTAACAGCCTTATGAAGGAAAATTAAAGTGTGAGATACAAGCAAGAGACATGTCCCACATACTCTCACATCTCACATGCTCTCACACAACACAATGCCAATTCTTAATGATTGAATTGAATTGAATGAACTTTATTGTCCACAGTGTGGACATTTGCCTTCAATTTCACCATTAAAAACGACTTACAGACATGACAGTACAAACCAGTGCATAAACTGGCACAACACCATAGAAAACCATGACAATTAGGACAATACTACACTTAATGCAAAAGTCTGTAATGAGTGAATATAAATAACATACAGGCATAAATATATTAAATTCGTTAGTGTGCAAAACTCGCCTACATCATACTCAAGTTACTAGGTGAAACCCTAGTTTTATTCAGTGTTTTAATCGCATTGGGAATAAAAGGTTTAAAAAAAAAAAAAGATTTTTTATAAATCCCCTGAGGGTAGGAGTTCAAATTCACTTAGGAGAGGGTGAGAGGGGTCACTTATGATTCTCTTAGTTTTATTTATAATTTCCTCATACATGCTGTTTATGCTCTTCTGTGGTTTTCCTATTATTTTAGAGGCCATATTTACTATTCTTTGCAGTATATTCCTCCCCTGAATGTTTAGGTTGCCATATCACATAATCAGACAAAAATAGGCTTAATATTATTATGAAATTGACTTCATATTTTGTAGCCTACACATCGTCTCACATAACCAGTGGTATTGTCACCTTTTCAAGATACAACTGCAGTGCTCTGTATCAGACTTTCTGATCAGGGGCCCGTTTCCCAATGGAATAGCTCACAGGGCTTTGAACAAGACTTTTTTTCTGGCATTTTTCGGTTTGTTCTGAAAATAAATCTTCTGAAAGGATTTCTGGTTTGGGGTCCCATTCATTGAATGACAGGTGACCCTCATCAGTTTATTGAAGTAACAAATCCTCTCAGGAATGATAAAGCACCGATATTAACTGGTTCATTCCATTAACCAGTTCAAAACATTGGTAGCCAGTGCTGTCAGTCTGAGCAATGCACCTGTTCCCCAAAGCAATCTGCCAGACTACATAACTATGTTGAGAACATAACTAACAATGGTGATGCAGTTAAGACAGTAGTTAATTGCTAAGTTCATAAGTTTTTTTGGCAAATGGACCCAGGTGCCATTTGTTTCATGCTATAGTCCTTTGAATTAGCTTGAAGTTGTAATTGAAACAGAATTTGCCCTTAAATTATCACAAAATAGATCCTCAGATACTCAAATTTAAATACTTTTTTAGTTTTCCCAAAAGCTAGGCTACAAGTAGTTGTAGAAATCCAACATACCTTAGTTATAACTTTTCCCCCAACACCTTTACGACGTACACGATTCCTAAGTGTGACGAGGAGCAGGTCTTGGTGGCCAAATACGGAAGGAACGTCATTCAGGTGTAAGAATTAAAGTCAAGGTTCTGCCAGACCTTTTGCTGGGATAAAAATCATTCAGTATTATGGATATTAATTTTTTCCTTTTTCTTAATAAATGGTAAATGGCTTTTAAAGACTCAATCATACACTTTAGGGATGTGGCTTTATTTATTTTCTAACTCTATACTCTTGTTTTGACATTACTCTTCATGACATCATCTCTTCATCAGTCCTTGTTTACTTCCTCCTTTGTCTTGTCATGTTAACAAGGTAGATCATACTCTGTGTACTTCCTTTATACTTTCTTTCCTATAGTTTTATACACATGAAATCTGAATCATTGAAAGCAATATATTTGAATTCCTATGGATTTAGTAAAAGACGACCATTGCGTTACAGCAATCTCACTCCTGTTGCAAGGATTTGTTGGCGCATTCCGGATCAACTGCAGCTGACAGATACATTAATGTTGATCTGCTTGTTTCTGGGAGGAAAGAGAAAGGTGTCAGACATGCCCAAACCTGCAACAGCAGTCTACCTGCTGAGCGTCAATGAGGATATTGTGATTTGGTTTGCACTCAATACAGTCAATTCCATCCCAGTTAATTGAAATGCATGTGATAATAATACTTTTCTTTTAAACCATTGTTGGTACATCCTGCAGCACGTTATATCAAAACTGTTCAGTATTGTGAGTGTTTTTGTCATTGGTCTGGACAACAGGATAAAATAATATGATATTAAAGTTTAATAGTTCAAGGGGTACGACTGCACCTTCAAGTCCCATATAGTTGGGTAAAAGTCTGCAAACACAGACGTTCATGAAACTCAATGGAATACTTAACAAACTGGCTTGTGTAATCTTTTATTTTCCTGGGAATGTTGGAGGGATGTGGTGTTCCTTTATTGGGGGACGTCACGTTTAATGACACAGGGGGTTATGGGGTAACTTAAGACACAGTTAATCATTTGAGTGGATAAGTAGAGTGGATGGCACGTTATGCATTGGAGTGAAATAAACACGGCAGAGATCCCAGGCTATATGATAGGTTATTACAGCTAGGATTGCAGGTTGAGAGCATTGGCAGATAACATTGCTGGGAGGATGTTCCTCTGTCTCAGCCTTAAAGGCACTACCTTAACCCTTACCTACAGTTGAGGGCAGAAAATACCAAAGACATCTTGGCTTGCACAGATTTAGGCAGGTTCAGGCCAAAATTGTTCAAATGTTTCCATAGATTAGAAGGCTATGACTGTCTCTTTTGAGAGAGTGATGGCGATGATTAAGCAAGTAGTGTTACACAGGAAATAAGGTGTAGAATATATAGTAATGTTACACAGGAAATGTAAACTTTATTGATTGGCTTTAACATTGATAAAACATTTGACTTTGACATTGATTGTCTTTTACATTCGTGTCTGCTGGGACGTACAGTAGGCTGGTGTAAATATTACTAAAAAAAAAAGTTGCCTATGTGCAAATGCTTATCTTCCTTTTCATAAAGGTTATAGTTTAGCCTCACAAGTGGTAAAAAAAATAAAGTGGTAAAAATAGAAGTGTTTGCATGTGATTGTTTTATTCACATTCATTCATTACAGTACAGTCATTTTTCAGATAATTCCATCCACTTAACTAGGTCAATTTCGATAATCAAGACAGGTACAAGATTTATCATCCAGATATGTTCATATTAGATCTTACATTCTTTAATCAATACATTCAATAATAGAACTTAAAGCTACACATGGAGACTGTGCAATGGCTAATTAACTTTGCCTACAGTCTGAGTCAATACCGCATTGCCTAGGAAAGCAATGTATTTTAATTCCTATGGATGTAGGAAAAGACAACCAATTGATCTGCCAGTGGTTATAGCGAAAGGTTGTCTCCATGCAGTAGGTTATGCCCAGTTATGGAAACAATTATTTTCTCCACTGGCGCTGCTACTTTCCGAATCCAGTGTTATAAATAAATAGGTTGTACAAGGAAATATTGGTAACACTTCACTTAGTAGATTAGGCTGGCCACTGTCCTAGATTATGGGTGATTGA
Source organism: Sardinella longiceps (assembly GCA_027497455.2). Classification (NCBI taxonomy): domain Eukaryota; kingdom Metazoa; phylum Chordata; class Actinopteri; order Clupeiformes; family Clupeidae; genus Sardinella; species Sardinella longiceps. Next base: position 28,269 of record JAODXP020004551.1, on the reverse strand, counting down.
CAGGTCTTTTAATTGTCCGATCTGCAAAAAATTACTCTTCAAAGAATTCCATCAGGCTTGGTCTTGAGTTCCAATCCTTGGCTTTGGCAAACTTGTAGACACTCACAAACAGGTCAGGAAACAGTGTCATCAGGTCAATCTTGTGTGCGTTAGCATCACTAATGAATAAACATAAACATCACTTTGTAACACATCTATAAATATCAAACAAGTACCTCATTACTGCTTGTAAACTAACTTACTGATGTTCGTAGAGATTGCGTATGAATCGCAGCAGAGATAGAGTGTTTTCAAGGTAAGGGCTCTGTTGCCTCTTTTTCTCCAGCTTTTGGACCAGCTCATCAGGGAACTGAGGTTTTTGTGTAGAACAAAATGTACACAATTACTGGTACTGTCCTTATTGCAAATTTGACATTCATACAACCACATTGACTTAATTGTTTGCATTCCAAATAAATAGACAATAAATGTGAAAGGGGTTAAACTCACTTTGTTTTTCCAGTCATAGAAGGTTTTATCCACCGTGTATTTCTCCAGTTCTTCAAGGAGCCTCTTGTCAGCATTTCGAAAGTTCACTGCTTCCTTCTCATTCCCCAATTTTATCAAGTAGTCTACTTTCCTGTCAAACCACAAAACACATCATCAGACATAAGAAAAGTGGTTTTATCAGTGTAGATATATTATTTTTACAGTACAAAGTCCATTTCACTGTTAGTCTGACTGACCTTTTGTTTTTCCAGAAGTAGGGGTGAGTGAGTGTTTGCTCAACTTTTGGTCTATCCTCAGGTTTAGCCTGGATCATGCCCTCAATGAGATCTTTAGCCAACTCATCCTCCACCAAATCCAGATTGTACTTCCCATCTAGGATATTAGTTTCACAGCGAATCCCTTTCCCAAAAGGATGGTGTCCACAGGAGAGGATATAGTACGCCAGCATCCCTGCAACCTGAAATAAAGCTTATTAGGGATTAAGGGATCATCCCAGGTCAACCAACCCCTAACCCTGTTGTTTGAGTTTGCTGAATGCTGTTAAGAAAAATAATTAAAAACTTTGGAACAACTCAAACTGAGTTTGCAAACCAGAACCCAACCAATGGCTAAATGGGGCACAAGAAAATGAAACTGAAATGGATATTCGGTGATTTTATCCGGTTCAATCGTAAATATTCTCATTCCTAATCCTTGCAACACTCAGGGCATACAATACTTACTGTATGGTACACAGAATGCTCACCTGGACATCTGAACATCTCTTGTAGCAACTCTCACTCTCTTCCTCCACTGCTTCTCTGGGTTTCCAGCATTTGGTCCCTGCAGGTCTTGTGACCAGAGTTGTTTGTCCAACATTCAGTCTTCTGCTGATACCAAAATCAGCCAACCTAGCTTTTCCTTGGATGTCTTAATTAGAAATATGTGAAATAGACTTTCAGTTACTAAAAAATATATTCATCATGTAGGTTAGGGTGAGCTTTAAAGGGGTTAGGGTTAAGGTAGGGGTGGTGCTTTGTTAGCAGCATGCCTACAGCCTGCAGGAGGATGGCGCTGAGAGTTTAAAAGACAATTTTTTTCTGTGGCATTTTATGTTATTTTTGCCATCTGGGAAATAGAAAATAGTGTTAACGGCAGACTGCTGGAAAACCGATGAGAAAAAGCATAATTTCAGTGAATGGATGACAAAAATTTGATACAACAGTGATGGACTGACAGCTAACAAGAAAATGAGCACAAAAAACTGAGCTTCCTTGTCATCATTTTTTAGCATTAGCTGCCCTTTTGATTGCCTTCAATCAAATGTTATCACTTCCTAATGTCGGCACTCAGTGAGTTTGAGAAAAAAGGGTTGGTTGATTTATGGACTTGCCATTATTACAATTTATATTGTGTCTGTGACCACATTTCCTTGACGTAGGTCTGTGCTTCCTGAGTGCTTTTCTAGTTTAATATGATTTATCATGGCTCTAACATTCTTTGCATACTGCATAGGACTTGTCACCTTCACTTCAAGCATAAATTATTGTCATTCCATTAAACGTTAAATAATAAATGAATAGCATTGGCTATTCTGTGTCTTACCAATTAAAACATTTTGAGGTTTGATGTCTCTGTGAAGTATGTTGGTGTCCTGACTATGAAGGACTTGTAAACTGTGCAGGACTTCCTTCACTTTTGTTTTCAGGACATCCATCTTCTTTCCATCGTTCTGTCCAATGTATTCTTCTAAGGTGTACTCACAAAGCTGAAGGGCCAGGTATCCAAAATGCTTATCTTCATCAAAGTCTACATAACGGACAATATTTGGGCTTTCAAGTTGTGGTAGGCGTAAGAACTCTTCTTCATTTTTAAGCAGCTGGTAGTTTGACTTTGTCATGCGTTTAATGGCAACTTCAGTGCCATCATCTCTGAGGCCAAGATAGACCTCTGTGCCATCACTACCTTTAGCAATGAGATAGTCAGAACTTACACAAAAAGTGAGATTATTTACTCTCTCTACCTCACTTATGCTCATGTTTGCAAGCTCTTCCAACTTTGGCCTCCAGCGAACACTGACCTTGTGCCAAGGACGTGGATTTGTCATTGTGTTTGAGGGGGTGTCAATAACTGGAGGAAATGGTTTAACACTTGAGCTTTCCTCAAGGGGCCGAGTTTCTTGAATTGAATTCACTGGGGTGTCCAATTCCGCTGGGTTTGTTTTCTTCTTTTTCTTCTTCTTCTTCCTCTTTGTCTTTTCCTCTGTCAGTGTAGATGGTTCCTCTGATTGTCCATCTGAACATCGCTTTAGACTTTCATTCAGCTCTTTCAATCTCTTTTTTAAAGTTTCATCTGGCCTGCTATTTGCAGCATCCAGTATCCCCTCTGGCACTGATGTCACACCAAGATATGTGATTACCTCAGGTAGACCCTCATACAAATACAGTTGTGCTATTATCCCATAGGTTAGTGCACCAATGTCAGCTGAGTAGCCTGGTCCTGTAAGTGGAACTATGGCTTCGCAAAGGTTTGTGGTAAATTTTAAATCCCATCCATCTTTTTGCTTGGGGGTCTTTTGTATGATGACATCCAGTAATCTAAGAACAATAGCAGCTGAGCCAATCAGTGTCTTTGTGAGACATCCCAAAAGGATGGGTACAAGGGGACGTGAAAACTTCAGTGGTATTTCCTCCATGAGACAGAAAGCTGAACATAAATTATTTACAATAAGAAGTTGTATATTAGGATCTGAGGGAAAGTGTTGGATTGTATCCTCAACATATCTGTCCAGGTTTTGAGAATCTTTAAGCCATTTAATGCCTAACTGCCTATATGCTGGATCCAAAGGACCCCTGACTCCAAATACTTCATCAAAAATCGTGACTTGCATTATTGGGTGTACCACTAAAAAATGCTTCTGGTATCGTTTGAATATATCCTCTGGGCTCTTAGTTTGCATTTCACACTGAAGGTCTAAAAACAATGCAGATTTTTGTATTTGCCCCCCTTCTGAGGATAACTCGTGTAGCATGGTAGAAAGTAATTTATCCGAGTTTGTGTTTGTGTTTGGCATGTAATTTAAGATAGGCTGTGCCCCATGTCTGAGCAATTCCTTTGCTATATCCTTTCTGTTGTTACATGCAGCTATTACAAATGGGGTAGAATTCAGTAATCCAAAATTAGGATTAGCCTTTCTATTTAATAGTAGTCTAACTAAATGTATGGACCTATTAAACTGAACAGCATACATCAATGGTGTCCAGCCTTTAGTTGAGTGCATGTTAGGATTAGCATTTTCATTGAGCAGGTATGTGCAAATCTCTTCATCTCCACAGGCAACTGCTGCACACAAGGGGGTGAGGTCGTCCTTCCATTCTGCACAAGGATACTGTCCATCAACAGAATGTTTCTTAAGCAGTTTGCTTAATTTCTTCAAGTTCTTATCAATAATGCACTGTATGATAGGGTGTCTGTCTGTTGACATCTTGAATTTTTGCATGCCCTGTGACTTTCTGGAGAAAGCAGAGTAAAAATGAAATTCTGTTGTTGCATGTCATGTCATGGCAATAGTTTGAGAGTAAACACTCAATCAATTACGTAATCTGCAGCCAAAGCAGAATAACTTTCAGCATATAATATTCCAATCGAACATGCACTGCCCTCTTGAGGCAGTTGTCAGCCTGGCATAAAACTGGAAAAGTGCATCATGGGAGAAAGCTATTGAGTTTGGAGGAAATCCAAAGGGTGGTTCTACAAATTCAGTTCACTACCTGAGAGCACAGTATATGCCTTTGAACTCTTATAAATGTTTTTTTTTTTAAGCAATCGCAAGTTTTAATACATATATAGTAACACATAGCCTATAGTCAAAGTGTCCTACATGTAGATCACACCTTTATACCTAACCCTTAAGGTGGTTTAAACACCACATACCTAAGCCATTCAATTCCTAACAGCTTCTTGTAAACTAAGTCCAAATCCAAATAGAGCCTTTGAGCACATAGCAGACATATGTTAGATGCCAAATGCATATGACAAAGAAAGATGGCTTGAATATATGATAATGTTAATTTAATGGTTGGCTACAGGAAAAGTTGATCAATACTTTTTTGTTCAACTTATTTGTGTAAAAGTGTTTTGAAAATGTAACTTACATGTAGAGGGAGCATTTCTCAGAGGTGTGTATCGAAAGACAGGTAGAGCTCAAAACATTAACATGCAGGAAATGGAGTTCATATCTATACAGGGTAGAATAAAAACGTGTGGGCAGGGCTAACTAAGCTGAGTTTCAGGTGAGGCATTTTATGAGCAGCATGTGTCCACTGACGAGAGAGATAATCTTAGACAGAGAATGTGAGTGGAAGATGGTTGGATGGATTTTTATATAATTTGTTTTTTTTTAACCTAAAGTTAAAATCCATTTACATTTTTATGAAATCTCATTTTGTTATTTTATCGCCCATATGTGGACACTTAGCCTGGCGTTGCTTGCCTACGTATTTCCGCTCAATAGGGGGTGGCCTTTGGCCAGGCTAGTAGACACTGCATGGACACAAGCTTCAAATGAAAAATGTAATTGCTTTTACATCTGGGTCACCTTGGCACCTGTCTGCCACTCACATCTTGGACACTGGATATTAACCCAAAAGTTTTTTTTTTCTTTTTTGACCTGAGAGGGACAAAGGATAACAGAGGGAGATAGGGAGGATCACTGCACTACAACCAAATATCACTGAACACTGACCAGTCTGCTCTGCTACACCCAAAAGGCAAACACTCTCTCATACACATACACACACAGCAGCTTTGGACAATTATCAACTCACAACACTTGAGTTGGTTATCAATTAGACCAGGTGTGTCAGACATAAGGCCTGGGGACCGGATGCAGCCCTTAACATTTCATGTGGCCCGCCTTAAAAGCTTGAAAATAATTTTATGTGTATGTTGCCTGTTTAAAAACAGTTCTAGCGATCCACTTTCTGCAACATAATCCTGGCAACTTCCTACGAGGTGCATCTTAGATCTGATTACCAACAGGAAATGGATACAAAAGTAAGTGGTGGCGCATAGGACTGTGCTACTGATGGTCAGAAACATGAGGAAATGTGCATTTTTTTTCACCCATGTTTGTGGTCACGTGATTTTGTCATGTCGGCCCTCTGAGGAAAATCCCATTGCTCATGTGGCCCTCATCAAAAATGAGTTAGACACCCCTGAATAGACCAACTTGATTGATGGATAGATGGATGGATAGATCATGTAGATAGATAAATGTAGGCATCGATCAGACAAATATATTTACATATAAAGATACAAAACAATATAAGAAAAGAAGTTTCATACCAATGATAAATTTAAATTTTTTTGATGTTCAATTTCGCAGCAGGGCTTGGAAAGCACACACACACAAAAAAAAAAACATGGAACTGTACATACATTGCAGATGGGGAAGTGTTCAACCACGTACTGTCTGTACACTGCAACAGGTGTAAAAATCCATCCTGTAATACCACTGAGTTGCCAGGTGGGGGAGCCTATGAGAGGAATAGGCGGACATCGCTGAGGTTGTCTCATTTGTTTAAAGCTGTATTTGGCAAGTCTACGTAATTCCAAGACTTTGGCAAAAAAAATCAAAATCATACAACTTGTTGGTCCCTCCCCCTGTCACTTCGCTCCGAAATAGCCTTTTTCATCTAGGCCTACTACTTCCAGAATAACGTGGCAATTCCACAAAATTTGACTAAAAAAGTTGCTGAATAGCTACAGCAAGGACAGAGGAGAGAGGACATTTTCAAATGCCTAGAAGTAAAAACTGTGACTAATACCAACCCATTCAGACAATTTCTGACTTTCTGAAAATTTTAATGACATATTCAAATTGTGTCATGTGAGAGTTTGCTTTGCTATGGCAAAAGTTGGGGGTGTCAAGGTAGGCAAAAGAAGGCCTGGGGCCACATGCGACCCCTAAACTGGAAAGGTGCAGCATGAAAAAGAAGAAAGCTATTAAGTTTCGAGGTTTTTGCGGTAGCACATCAAAGTTAAGTGTCCTACCTTTTGGTCTTACCTTTAACCTAACCTTTACAATTCTAACCACATATCTAAACTATTCAATCCAGGGTCCAACATGAGCACTGAGGCAGGGCCGTCGCAACAAGGCAGGCAAACCAGGCAATTGCCTGGGGCCCCAGGCTGAAAGGGGCCCCCAAGATTGACTGTTTAATCATTTTAGTAGTTATGTTGGTGGTGTTTTTTAACAAAAAAAATGACTTTAAACTGGAGTCAGACAACTGTACAATACAGATAATTATATTGATGATGTTTGAAAATTATAACAATGTGGTTCATGTAAATATTTACAGTATGGGGAGTGAAGGGCCCCCATGTCCTGTTTGCTTGGGGCCCCCTAAGTACCTTGAAACGGCCTTGTTTATGTATGTGTGTGAATGAATGTGGAGGGCCCCATGTTTGTATTTCACCTAGGGCCCCAAAATGTCTTAACACGCCCCTGCACTGAGGACATGAAACAACAGATAGATGTAAGATGCTGAAAAGAAAAATAGCTGGAATATGTTTCATACTCTTCCTATAGGGCCTACTGGAAGAGTTTACTTTTTTGTACAAGGCATTAGTGTAAAAGTGTTGTGAAAATGTAACTTGCCACAGGAAGTGTGTATCAAAGGACTGGTAGAGCTCAAAACATCAATGTGGAGGAACTGGAGCTGATGATCTATACAGGGCAGAATAAAGTGTGCTCTGCTCTGCTACACCCAAACGGACAACTGTCACATACAGCAGCAATTATAAACTCACAACACTTGAGTTGGACCATCACCAACTTGATGGATGGATGGATACAAATGATAGACACTTTATTGACCCCAGAGGAGATGTAGGCATCCACCAGACAAATATATTGAAAGCACTATAAAGACATTACTCAAAATGATTGTTAACCAGGTGTGTCAACAGAGGAAGTCTCATACCCAATAGTAAAAAAAAATCTACCACACGTTTTTTTTTTTTTTTTTTTTCCCTTCAATTTTGGAGTACGATAGGCAAGGCTTAGGCCTATATGACACAACTGGTGTCGTATAAGAAATCAATGGGGAATGGGAGGTAGACAAACCCAATTAAAACTCATTGGAAAGCCCTCTGTACACAAAGTGGTTCTGCTTCACCCTACAGAGTGAGATGCTATGGGACCAGTTCTGTGTATTGCTGATATCTAGTCCTCCCACTTGTCCATAGATGAGACCGGACCATTTGGAGTGAACAAAGCTGATTCATTGGATTTGATTGTGTTTATTAATGTCAACTGTATATACAGTACATTGGGTGTGATAATTGTAGAGAATGAAAACATAAACACATGGTGTCTGTACACTGCAACAGGTATAAAATCCAGCTTAAAATATCTAAACTCTTATTGTTTCCCAACCATTCAGTAGGTGACATTCACTTTGTGGTGGAAAGATCATGAAAAATAATGGAATGGGAGCAAGTGTGTGGACATTCTACTTTGTTGTAATTAAAGTGGATGGAGGCTGGTTTATTTACATGTTTTGTCACATCTCTATTCATAAATGTTCTGACAACGTAGGCAATAAATCCTGAGAGGCCAGTGGTAATGCTGGTTTTAGCAAGGGTGTTGTTAACGTTAGGCTATGCCTTGTGCCAGTAGACAGCATGATAAGACCAGCTTTGCCAAGAGACTCGAGTTATTTATTGCGTTTCAAACCACAAAACAAACCATCAGACATAAGAAAAGGGTTTTTTATCAATGTAGTCATAGCCTGACTTTGGCCATCCCCTTGGTCTACGCTGCAGCTTCGCACAAGGGTCTGGCATTTCACCATTGACAAACGATTGCAAGCTGGAGGTGTGAACAGTAGAGGTTTGAAACTATTACATCTGATTTCACACAATCGCTAACGTTATGCACCAGCTTGGTTGTGAAGTAGATAAGCTACAGTAATGCTACAACAACAGAAACCCGACTTTATCTCTCACAACTCCTGATCCTGCTTGCTTTTTAGCGCGAGCTGGAATTGATCTCTGCAAACGATGCCAATGGCCGGAGTGCCAGACAGAGTCGCGGAGGGAAATCATTATTGAGCGGAGCTACGTAGGACGGCAAAGCCAGGCTAGTGTAGTCGTATTATTTTTACAGTATACACCAGAGGTCTTCAACAGGGGGGTCGGGATCCCTAGGGGGTCCGCGGAGGTAGGTACTACAGGGGGTCTGCCAAATTATTATATCTGAACTGAAGTATTTTTTTTTATTATATATTCCACCCACTCAATTAGCTTAATCCTTTGTACTTCAGAGATGATTGTATCAGCTTGGACGTACACATCGATGGCCTGGCATATTAATTCACTTGCCTAAGGGAGACTGCAGAGTGGGTAAGACTGTCTTTTATTGCCAGGCTAGCAGTGTCCATTCACTTGCGTTAGCCGAGCACCAGCGAACGCAGCTGACAGAAGGACTGGATGAAATGAGTTGAAAACGGTCTCCAGTGACATATATCACTCAGGCTTACTTGGAAATGAGGTTTAACACTGAAAATCCTGAACCACCCCTTTAAGCACAATTGGAAGATGTTACTTTCTGAAGCTGGACATTTACAACTCTGACTGCAATACCACTGATGTGCCAGGTGGGAGGGCCCAAAACGTTACACCCTCCTCCTGACAGCATCTGGATCCCAGCAGCGGGCCCAGGTGCTGAGGTGCATCCTTTAATAGCTCTAATAGGATGGGACCTCACATATTACTGGACACCGATTGTCAACATGTGGTTATCTGATGCTCAGACCCAGAGCCACCTACCAGTGGGACGTTGGTGGACGGGCTATCTGAATGGTGGCTACTCTGTGGGGAATCACTGGACCTAAGGCCTTTGGGAAGCTCCAGCTGTCCCACTCACATGGAACACCTTATTTGTATTGAAAACCTCTCTTCATGTGTTGTCAGGAGAAGGCAATGGTGTGAATGCACTTGAAAAAAAAAAGACATCAACCAAATCAAGGGTCACCACCACAGCGAAATGGAATTCTAACAGCTCAATGGTTGTTTTCGCCTTTAACGTCATCTTCCAAGCAGCACTACCTTAAACCTGAGTTGGTCGACTCAGGAGCAGTCTGGTTGGCACATAATTCAGCCCTGACAATAAGTACAAAAAATTAAAGATCTCCCTCACCAAATTCAACAAATATTTCAACAGGTAAACTCTCTCTCTCTCTCTCTCTCTCTCTCTCTCTCTCTCTCTCTCTCTCTCTCTTCCACGTTATCCACTTAAAGGGGAAGTTAACTTTTTAGTATTTTTAGCCCCCTTTTCTGGAGTGTCCAAATAGAATCAACAATAGAAAATTGAAGTACTGTCTAGGATACTTGGCTCATTTAGAATCCCCCCTTTTCTGCTTCAGAATGCCTTGCTTTGTGCATACCCGATAATGTCGATAATGGCTTGCCTTGTGCGTGTCCGATAGGAGCGTCATTCATAACTGGAAATGCTTGGCTATCAGGAAGAGTTGACGTTGGCGTTGCAGGAAGTAGCAGTAACCTACCGAGGTCTCCACGTTTGGTGCATTCATGACAGTTGAAGAATGCGTCCCACGATACTGATTATTGTGCTTATTTGCTTCAGCGTTTGTCTGGGTAAGTCAAAGTTTATTTGTCATAAAAGCGACATAATGTATCAATAGTTTCTCGGCATTTTGTTTGTGTTCTCAGCTAACGTTAGCTCCAGCTGCTATCGTTGGGGTAGCAAATGACATTTCCTTGGCTTATAACGTTATGCACTAAAATATGGCGCAGACAAAAATTGTGGTTTAAAACCCGAAAGTAATATAAAGATTAATCTATTGTATGGATTGGTGGTGTCCTTTGTGTTTGATAGCCTTGTGCGCAGACCAACGTTAACGTTATTTGATAAGATGCAATGCTAGTGAAACCCACAGGTGCATAATGTAACGTTACCAAGCGTTGTTGCTACCAGATTAGGCCAGAGACACTTATAAGAAGGGCTTTGATTAGGCCTATTTATTTATGACTTGATAAGAAGTATGCTAACCCACATGGCTCACTCATAACGCTACACACGTGATGAACAGCAAACTTGTAGACAGCAATAACAAGTTTGCCACAGAAATCTAAACGTAGCCAGAGTAGCCAAAGTCACTTTACCAAGCAGCCTGATACAACTTCTGGGTTGTACCCTACTAAAATAAATCCAAGTAACGTTACCTTGTTGTTAGGTCTACCTCATCCCCATCATAGTTCAACCATTCTTAGCAATTTGGGTTGTGTAGAGTGAAAGTAGAAGCGAGATGCTTCACGTTACATTCTACATAGGCTAAACTTTCCTGTTCCTTGTTGTATTACTTGCATCTGTCAGAAGTGAGTGAAACTATCATTTGGGCCAAGATTGATTAGGCTAACATCCTTCCATATAATGATTCTCACAATAGAATGCTGAGATTTTGGCCTATTCATGTAAGCAATAAATCCCGAGAGGCCGGTGTAACAAGCCGTCTGGTTTCACCACCTACTGGTTTCCTAGCCTTTCCAGATGTCATGAATACACATTAGCCGCATGGCCATTAGCAGATTCGTTACAATGTCATCATGATTTACTTATGTTTCCTTGGTGCATGTCAATAAAATCAAATTGTATTAAATAATTAGTGTGTCGTGATGAAGCTTATAGAGGGTATGTGGTATTTTCTTTCTTTGATTCATACATAAAAAAAAAACGTCTCTCACTGGATTTGAACTCAGGATTCAGAAGACAAGAAGGTGTCCCAGCGCAATTTTTTAACCATTGTACCACGCTTACGCCTATATATTTGCAACAATAACAACAATTCACCCAAGTAGAGGTCCTGTATAGGCATAGCCTGATGTGTTTCAAGTTATGTGCAACAACGTTCAACTATGTTACCATGTTTGCTCAACGAGATACGACTGACCATTATTGTCAACTGCATCACTCATGTCCAACGGAAACATAGATATAAATCTGCCTACAAGTGCTCACTGAAGTATTTTGTAGACATTTTCATAACGTGACAGTGGGTCACCAGTTGTTTTGGAATTACTTTACCGAAAGAAGATACGCTACCAGACCACAGGTGCGCGCGATTGCGCTATGATAGACAGCAAAGTGCATAACTGGGTACAACCACTGAAGAATATTATCGCTAATACGACAAAAGTCATGGTAGCAAGTTGTTGCACAACTTGAAAAACACCAGGTGGCTTAGCAGGACATAGACTACTTGGGGTAAGTCTTGTTACTGTCTCTAACATTGAGGCAAAAGCGTGGCACAATGGTCACAGACTTGCGCTCAGGACGACGTTTGACTTTTGAATCCTAAGTTCAAATCCAGTGAGACGTGTTTTTTTTACATGTTTGAAATAAAGAAAGAAAATACCATGTAACCTCTCTAAGCTTCGTCACAACACACTAATCACTATACTATTTAATAGAATTCGATTTTATTGACATGCACCAAGGAAACACAAGTAAATCATGATGATATTGTAACGAATCTGCTAATGGCCATGCGGCTAATGTGTATTCATGACATCTGGGCAAGCTAGGAAACCAGTAGGTGGTGAAACCAGACGGCTTGTTACACCGGTGTAAATGCTGGTTTTAGCACGGGTGTTGTTAGGCACGAGGCGCAGCCGAGTGCCGTTAGACATCCGTGCTAAAACCAGCATTTATACCGGACTCGAGGGGTTTATTGCGCTTCTAAAACTGTTACCACGTTAACCGGCAATTGTTTCATTAACGGAAAACATAAACACGAGAAATATAGCAAGTTATTCCTTGATACCAATTCCTCCGCCAAAAAACATACTTCCTCTTACTGAATGGTTGCCAAGTAACGCATAAGCGCTGCTCCATTCACTTTCTTATGGCGCAGCAGTTTAGAACGAAATGCGGTTGGAGCCGTGCTAAATGCCTAATTTACAATGGCATCGAACACGTTTTCAACCAATCACAATCGAGGACCGGAACTATCAGTTTTAGAACTTGATAGAAACTGGTGTAACTGGATCATATTTTTTACACCACTTGTATGCGTTGTCAGGGCTGCGGACATATTTTGTATTGTGATCAGGGCTTTGTGATGTCTCCTCCCAATATCCTGTCTTTGTGATGTCAGTCCCCTCCCAATATCTTGTCTTTGTTGGCTTTAAGCCACATCTTGTAGGGCTGCTTAGCTTGCCTACATGAGGGATTGGTGCACTTCACAAATGCATGGAAAAAGAAGATTGTACCAGATCATCTTGTTCTTTTCACATATAGACCTACATAACTTGGTGACCTTGAACAACAAATATATGGGTTGGAATAGGCTATCCCAGCAGCTCTCGTTTTAGCCATTAGATTCACTTAGTTTGTAAGCCCTATGAATTCATGTATCAGGTGTTAGCAATAGACACCAAAATGTAGCTTAATTTATTTATTTCTACACTAGTGCTTTAGATGAAGATCAGGTCACATTTTATGGCCAGGGGTTAAATTGGGGGGTGGGGTGCAGGGGTACTGTAAGCATTTCCGGCACCTCAGATAAATGAACAATATCATCCCATTCTTCTTCTATTCATTTTTCTTTGTTTAGACTTTGTTTAGGACTTGCCAAATCCCACTTTATACTGAAACTATCAGTTTTAGAAGTAAGCAATAAATCCAGAGAGGCCGATGGTAATGCTGGTTTTAGCAAGGGTGTTGTTAGGCACGTTATTCATTGATACCAATTCCTCCGCCAAAAAAATATATTTCCTATTACTGAATGGTTGCCAACCACTGCAAAACAAATAGCCTACACATAGTCAGCATTACTGCAACTTGCAACCTTTTACTATCAACTCCCTAGACTTTGAGAGTTTGCCTTTGACAGTGGCCATGGATACAAAATGAGTGAAATGAAGAAACATGAGCAGCGTATGCCTGAGAAAGTGCTCAGATGTTGTTGCATTTTTGTTGCATCTATTTTCAAAAGTGTCCAAATCTGATGCACTTAAACACTTGCCATCTTGGAAGTCCTGAAACAACCTGCACTGCAGGCATAGAGGGCACTGAAATAATTGTGTGTTTTTTTTTTTTTTTGTAAAATAAAAACTACTTTCACATGCTAGATCAATAAACAGCATACAAACGTCTTGGATAATGATGTAGAAGGAGCTGTGTAAGAAATATATTCCAAATAATCCTTTAAATGCCCTTGATAAGTCATCAGACATGAAGGAATCATGTTCATTTTAAACACGGATATCACTTTGTCAGTGATGTCACTGATATCACAACTTTGTACCCCATCCAGACTTGCAGCCCACAAATAGTGTTTAGCCTACTTTGTCATTTCAAGTGATGTTTGTGTTGCTTCATTGTCAAGGCATCATTATTCTTCCAAAATAATCATGACAAAGTGAGAAATAAAACAAGAATATGTATAGGAGATGCTTTTGAAAGATGGATGCTAAATATTTTGAAAAAGATTGTAGTGCCAATTTTGGCCACAATCCTGCACACAGCTCCTTTAAGTGCATCACATATCCAATCTGTCTGTTTAGACTGCAGTCAGATCAACATGTATCCAGATTCCACTACATATCGTATTTAAAATCACATATGAAATAGGCCTGAATCCCATCTGGGGAAACTGGATTTCATGAGACTTTTTACTGTTTACTTTTGTAAATCAGATCGTATTTGTGCTATTTGTACCACTTTTAACTGCCAGTGTAATGCATCTTGCTATATGTTTGTGTTCATTTCACTGATACTGTTTCAGAGTGAGGGGCACACAGAAATTGAGGGGTCAAGCACAGATATTGTCTCAATACATTTACACTCAATGCATTATACATTTTTTATATATTTTGACACTCTTTTACAGGTGATAATGTTGGCAATGGTGGACCAACTGAGGCTGAGTCTGCTGGAAATCCCAAGAAGACAGAGAAGCCAATTGCCCCCAAATCAGTCCCAGCTGATGCTACCAAAAAACAAGGTGAACCCAAGAATGGTCCTTCATCAAATTCAAAACCAGAAACAGCTGGCACTGCCCCAAAATCAGCAGAGTCAAAGAATGACCCCCCACAAACAAAGGGCTCCACTGGAGCTAGTACCGGTGGTGTAGAGAATGGTGTCACCCCAGCAAAAAAGGCAAATACAGATGATGGTAAGACAACAGGAAAAAAGGAGCCTGAGAAAGATGCTCCAGTCAATGCTGATGACCCAGCAAAGGCAGGCCAGACAGGAGGAGGAGCAGGAGGAAATGGTGCCCAGACAGGGAATAAAGAAGTAGGAGATATTGGTCCCACAGGAAGTCAAGACGCAGGAAATAAAGTCCCTTCAGGAAGTGACACGGGAAAGAATCCCCCTAAAGAAGGTGACACAGAACAAGGAGGCTCTACAGGAAATCAAGAAGCAGGACCAAATGGTTCCACAGGAAAGGAGAAAGAAGCAAAAAAGAGTGACACTACAGGAAGTGATGCAAAGAATGGTGAGACTACAGGAAGTAATGCAAAGAAGAGTGAGTCTACTGGAAATGAGCCAGAAAAGGGTGAGACTACAGGAGGTGACACAAAGAAGGGTGGCACTACAGGAAGTGGCACAGCAGGAAATGACCAAGGAAATAGTGATTCCACAGGAAATAAAGGAGCACAAAAAATTGTCCCCACAGAAAAGAGTGATGTTACGGAAAGTGCCACAGGAAAGAGTGACTCTGCAGGAAGTGATGCAAAGAAGACTGAGTCTACAGGAAAAGAGACAAAAACAGATGAGTCTACAGGAGATGATACAGAGAAGAGTGACACTACGGGAGATGACGCAAAGAAGAGTGACACTACGGGAGATGACGCAAAGAAGAGTGACACTAAAGATGAAACAGATACAAGTGTCACCACAGTCAGTGACGCAGGAAAGAGTGATCCTACGGATAGTGTAAACGCAAAAAGTGAGGAGGAGGATGATAAAGAAGAAATGATAATAGATGTTGACACCCCCGAAAGCCAGAAGAAACAAGTAGACATGGTAAAACATGACCAGATGGACGACTTTGTCAAACATGTAGATGATGCAGAAAGCAGTCATTTTTTTGCTTACCTTGTGTCTACTGCAACACTGGTTGCATTACTCTATATCGGATACCATAACAAACGAAAGGTATGGTACTATTTTCTTTGCTCCCAATCACAGTTTCATTTTCTGTCAGATATTACTGCCACATCTATTCTACAACAGTGATGAAATTCTTCTCTAATTTACTCTCCCAACAGATCATTGCATTCTTAGTAGAGGGAAGACGGTCAAAGTCTGCACGGAGACCTAAAAGTGGCAAATATCAGAAACTTGACCAACAAGTAAGTGCTCTTGTTTGGCCATTGTTGGAGACGTATGGATTGGTAAACTGTGGACATTGAATTTTTCATTTAGTTGTACACTTCTATCTTTCAGATTTGAGTGGGCTACTCCAGGTAAATTGCACTTTCTCCAGGCAGCCAGGTGGATTTGTACGTCCAATCCTGTAAATCCAGCAAAACTGACCAGTGCTTTGCCATAACTGTGGGAATCACACAACACAAGCCCAAGATGAAGTGGATTGGACCCACGCAAAATTGCACTTTGTGACCACATGACCACTGTGCAATGAAATGTTTATATTTCCATTACAAGTTGTCTGAATTTGATGAGACCAGGTATTTCTCTTTGACAGGTCTAGGTGGAAGGTCTAGGTAATTTATGAAGATGTTTGGAGCAATCAAACAAACAAAAAGATGAAGCCATTAGCTGTAATTAATCGATGACCAAAATTGAGAATCGTTAAGTTCAATATTTTTGTCCTTGTCTGATTTTGAAAAAAGTCAATTGGTATGTAAAGATTTTTTTTTTTTTTCTAATTATTTAAGTGAACATATATAGTATAAAGATGCTCTATATGGCCTTGTGTTCAGGAATGTGAAATAGAGGGGTTATGCATTGACTGTTTTGCACATGTTCTAATGCCACTGTCACAAGAAAGATTTTTTTTTTAACCAGAGAAAGACTCAGGAGGCTTTTGAAGCCTGAAGACAGAGTGTGTGTGTGTCTGTGTGAGAGAGAGAGAATGATAGTATGAGTGTGTATGTACAGTATGAGTGTGTATGTGTATGCGTGCATGTGTTTGTGCACGTGTGTGTCTTTGATTGAGATTGCCACTGCGAAATGAATGTAATAGGAATGGTTTAATTGTGGAGATGAAATAATTTTGCTTAACTGTGTCCTTTACTGTGTATGAAGTGTCCCTCTTATAGAGAATAATCTGCATTCATGCTTTTTCCAAACACTAATGTATCCACATTGCTGTATGAGAGGAGTGCTGTGAGATGTGTTTGTGTGCTAATGGGGCTGAAAGTGTAGTCTGTCCATTTTAGACCTTTGAAAAGATCTTTGAAAACCACTCCGCTGTAGACTTAAGAAAGCAGTGACAAATTATTGTGCTTCTTTATTTTTCCTTAAAAAGGGGTTGTGAGGTGGGGGGGTCACTGGAGGACTTAATTTTTAGTGTCTGCTGATTTTTCTGAAGCTCAGTGCGATTACCACTACTTTTATTGGAGAGTTGTCTTCGATGGAGTGTGATTCAGAATCTCCCAGGCTGTAGCCCAGCTATATTTACTGAAGAATTGAGAATCTTCAGGTGTCTTTCAGTGCAGCAGTTACCTTCCGAAGCAATACAAGTGCCAATCTACTGCCTGTGGTGATTTAAGTATAGCCACAATGATTCTCCATTGCATCTTCCTCAACCAAACAGTATTTACATGGATTCATTATTGTTGTTCCTCCAGGAGAATGAATTTTGCAGTTTTATTTATTTTATTTTTTTTTGGCTGTGACTCCCCTTTTGTTTACCTGAAGAAAAATGTATGTGCAATGTTTATTCACAAAAAGTCATCTTGCGCTGCAAGTCTCTCCTTTGCTATTTCCAATATTTTGAGTGCTTTGGGAAACGTTGCTATTGTTTTATTTCCTTTATTATTATTGCATTTCTTTTTGATGACATTCAGGTCCTGACTCTTTCCCAAAAGCGTAGTTGCTAACCAGTTACCAACTTAGTTAGTTGCCAATGGAAAAATATACCTATAACCTAGAAAGTTGCTATAGTTCTGGTAAACCTACCCCTGGTCTGCTGTACATGCAGAATGTAGCCTACCTCTTAGTTTCTGGTAGCCTACAATGTGCTTGATTTGATGTGCTGCCTATTTGATATGTGGTCTTGAACTTCCAGGTTTGTAATTACTGGAAATGTGCCAAACAAGACTGACTGTCTTGAACAGTTATCAGTTGACTTGAAAAGAATCCAAGCAGTGCTGAAATTGAAAATAAGAGAAAAAAAACATAGTTTGTTTTTCTCAGTCTAGGAATCCTTTTATTTTCTCGTTTACTTTCTAAAGTTGCTTTGCACAGCAGGGAGGACATATTTACAGCCACCACATTGCTTTCAGGATGTTAGCACTTTTTTTGTCACTTTGAGTTTTTTTTTTTATTATTATTATTATTATTATGCTGGACCAATTAAAAAAAACACACATAGGGTGATGGTTTTGTAAGTCCTTCCTAAATCTTTTGTGTCGCTCCATAATGATCTGAATAAAGATGTTTCCATGTCTGAAATGCCTGCTTTCTGTCTGAATTTGAATGACTTAAATTTCAGCAACTGAATCTGCAATCTGGACTTGAATGAATGCAAACCTACAGCGCCCTCCAGTGTAGCCCCACTACATGGTCATATCTTTAAACACAGGTTTATTTATTTAGTTCATTCATTTATTTCACTCATAGAAATAATGTACTGTGGTAGCCTTATTACTGTCATAGCCATTTAAGTCCAAATAGATGATGGATAGGCCTAGGCATAACCTGGTGGAAATTAATTTGCAACACCATAGCAATATTCTTGATTGATAACCGTAGATATGGTCAGCACAACCATACACCTTTTGATCAAGACAAAATAATTTACCCGCAGGGCTTATGTGTCATAAGATGTCTTTGTCACAGTTGAATAGTGGCACGTAGGCTACGGACATGCATCCTGCTGCCACGTCCGAACTATCTTCGTGTGCAGGTAGGGCTACAGAATGACAACCACAGAGCCAATCATAAATTAAGCAGGAGGCGGGACTTGGCTCCTATTTCGTAGAATTCGAAGGGGGGCGGGTCGCCGCCTGTGACAGTCCTTTCGAGGAGGAACTACAAGATATCAGAGTGGCTAAGTTGCTGGAAACAGACCTGAAGACATGTGTGGTAAGTAACAGCTTTTTCTGCAAACCATACTTCTTACCTACATGTCACTGGGTCATTATTCATGAAGTCGTTTAAAACATGTAAACTCACTGGAGAGAAGTGTTTGGAAAATTAGCTCTCCCCATGTTTCTGATGTTGGATAGCTTGTTAGCTAGCTCATCTATTTAACGGGAATCCCTGTCATTGCCCTGTGTTCAACCAGCTAAATAGCACAGAGACATCAGTGTATGTATGTAAACCAATGCATTGAGTTGTCATTATTTCTAGCTTATTCAAAGTACATTTACGGTGTAGAAAACTTCTTCATTCAACTCGTTTTCCAAGCTCACTAATTTTCATTGTCAATGGAGCTAGCTTATGTGAACATTACTATCCTCTCGCATAAGCACTCATACATCTAGCAAGCCCGCTATGCTAGGTCGCTTCCTGCTGCTAGTTAGCAGTATTACGGGCCTTTCTTGAACTAAATGGTTAACGTTCATGTTCCAGGCATTTGGTAACGTTACACAACTTAATTGTTGGTGTCTGTTGAATTTGCGTCATTGTGGGAAAGATGTATATGTTGGGGAGTTCTGCTGGTCATTCGCCAGCCATCGCTTGCTCCTGATGATTGGTGATAGATTGCGCGATATGCGTGCATCTGCTGTGGCAAGTTGTCTCTGGTGTAAATTTACAAGTGATGATGACCACGAAGACACAGTGTCCCAGCTGCAAATGCGTAGGCTTTACTATTTATTTTTTCCTCAACATCAACAACAACAACAACAACAACAACAACAAAAACCGTTATGACATGAATGTGGAAAAATGTAATTGTGTCTTGACATTGACGTTTTGAAAATCCAGGTTGTAGGCTATATCACTAAATTCCACTTTCATTGCCTTGTTTAATTTTATTAGGCCATAGGTGTATTGTGATCAGTGTGTTAGATAAATGCGTCTATTGTACAGCCCATAAGCATTAGATTAATTACCCTCGTTTCGGAGCAGCAGACACCTTAGTAAGCCTTCACAGCTTTTAGGGTGCATTTAAGGATCCAGCACTATCTCTTTTCCATTCAGACTAGTCAAAGATGATGGGCCACACTTGTATGCATAAGGTGAAGAGGTTATCTAAGAAGTTTCCTGATAAGCAGCAAAGCTGTCCTTTGTCAGTGCCACTAAGAGATACAAGGCAGAAGAGAGACATGGTCTGAAGATGACAGTGCATCCTATCCTAGAAGAGGAAGTCTGTGTTTTGGCTTGGTGTTCACCCACCCCAACCCCCAACTTCTATTTCTTTTTTTTTTTTTTTTTTTTTTGAAGCAGTCATCCCTAACAAAGTTGAGCCTTGTTTATAATGTTCATACCCTGCCTGGCTCAGCATTTCAACAGCCCCCTACTCCACCTCACCCCACTCCACTCCACTCCACCCCAACCTCCAGCTCTCCCTCTCAGCTGCCTGTGTCCAGCTGCTCTGAAAGAGGCCTCTGTTGCTCCAGCAGCAAGACCCACTGCTTATAATGTTCACCTTCTGTAAGACTTTACTTTGTGTGAGTGGGCCTACTAATCAGCATGATACATAGGCTAACCAATTGCAATCATAACCCCCCTCCCCTGTCTTTTAAGGTGGCTACAGACCAAAGATCTATAATGCGACGGGCTGCGACGTTCCAAAAAAATCTGCAACGTTCTAAAACGGCAAAACTGTGTTTTGACATGTTAGATCTTTTGCAATGGCTTGCGATGGTTGATTCAAATCACCACAACTTCTCTCCAAAACCGTTTCGTCTCGTCGCGGATCTTCAGCCGGAATTGGCCTTTAGGCTACTGCTGCATTAGTCTATTACTGCTGGTCTGAAGAGGCCTTGAGAGTTGTGAGAGAGTTGTTCCTATTGCCTTTGGCAGTGCAGGCTGTTTTCACTTCTTCACGACACATTCGTTTGCTTGGTGGGATGTGTACAGATCATCCAGCTGATGTAGGCTAGTAGATGGTGGTATTGTAATTGTGAAACAGGAAACACCCACTCATTCCCACGTTCACAGAGAGACTCACACACACTCACACACACGTACTCTGCTTTCTCATCAATTCCAAGTAATTGCATAGATCTGGACAGATCTTCAGTGCTTTCTCTTGTGTGGTTTGAAAGTTCCACGAGTCACACCCGATCTTTTCAGAGGCAGCTTATTGTCTTTAGTCTAGTCAGACTGCCTGGTCAGGAATGGTTAGGTATAGGTATTACACCCCACAACATACACACACACACACACACACACACACACACATACTCTCTGCATTGCATAAAGAAGTTATTCAGGTTTCTTACTGTCCCTTCATCTCAGGGAGCACCAACAAACAATTCTTTGTGTGTGTGTGTGTGTGTGTGTGTGTGTGTGTGTGTGTGTGTGTGTGTGTGTGTGTGTGTGTGTGTGTGTGTGTGTGTGTGTGTGTGTGTGTGTGTGTGTGTGTGTGTGTGTGTGTACACGTGTGTGTGTGTGTGTGTGTGTGTGTGTGTACACGTGTGTGTGTGTGTGTGTGTGTGTGTGTGTGTGTGTGTGTGTGTGTGACTGTGCTCTGAAATGCAAGTTCCATTACCCTGTTCCCAGTGTGGGTGGTATCTTGACGTAGCCTAGTGTCTCTGAGTGACATTTCTGGTAGGGCACACAGACAAACCGACTGCATCACAATCTAAGCTCAAGCGTCTCTCATTGAAAGCTGGGAGTCTGGAGCCTGATATGCTATCAAGTCAGCTGTCAGAGATTTGTTAGGTAGAGTTGGAGCTAGAGCAGTTGCCAAACTCACTGTCCGTGATGTTAGTCCAGTGTTTCTCAAACTTTTTCAGGCCGAGGACCGCTTTGCCCAAAAATGTTTTTTAGGGAGTTGAGCTCGGTAGCTTCGCTGACCACCAGTGGTCCCTGGACCACACTTTAAGAACCACTGTGTTAGGCTATTCCTACTATTTATTTAGTAGAGATATCTGTCTCTGTCTCAGCCCCTTATTGTACGACTAATGGGTTGCCTTCATATTATTCATTTTGTCCTATGTGGTCACTGGTCAGTCCTGGTCACTGGTCAGAATGAGTCATGATGCTAATGTTTCAGTGGGTGGAATAGACTGTTGAGGAAAGGGAATGACGGATATTTCATATAGCATATGGAGCTATTTCATATAGCCCATCTCAAGATTGTTTTTCATGTTGTTATTCTTTGTGTCAGCGTATTCTTTGTGTCAGGGGAAAACGGTTGTGACGTTTCGCTGTCATTTATAAGACTTTGCTGAAAGGTAGGCTATAACAGCTGGAATGCACACCTGAAATGTAGCCTAGCACCTCCTCTCTGTAAAGGTGGCTGACCCATCCCTTGTTCTTCTCCTAAACAACCAAAGCCAACTCTACTTAGGCCTAATGGGTTTTATCTGAAGTAAAGTTGACGTACGTTTGCTTGCTGGAATGCACACCTGAAATTTAGCTCTCTTCTTTGTAAAGGTGGTTGACCTATCCCTAGTCCTGCCCTCAAACAGCCAAAGCCAACTCTACTTGTGATGGGTTTTATCTGAAGTAAAGTTGACATGTTTGCTTGCTGTTAGATTTATGGCTGTAATATGATTCATCAAAACATTTGGCCCTGCCCATGCAATGTGGTTTTGTGTTGCACTATGAGTTTAGAATTTTATCGTTTTTGTTTTTAATTAGAAACATAGACATTTGCATATTATATAAATCATTGGTCAAAATTGTCAGCCAGATACAATAAACATACTGTGTGTGTGTGTGTGTGTGTGTGTGTGTGTGTGTGTGTGTGTGTGTGTGTGTGTGTGTGTGTGTGTGTTTAGGAATTTTTGCCTACCTGAACTACCATGTGCCACGCACGCGGCGGGAGATCCTGGAGATTCTCCTGAAGGGACTGCGGCGACTGGAATATCGCGGCTACGACTCCGCAGGTGTGTAGAAGGACCACTGAGCCTCTTGTTCACTCTGACCTTACAACTATACCTATACCAGCCAGGTTTGGACACCTACAGCATTTTGCGAGTTTTCAAATTAGCCTAAAAAAGCAAGGTGAACAATCTACACTGAATTGACCAACTGTACAAATTGTTACGTAGAATGTTTGACAGCCTAAAAAGATGTAATTAGATACATCTTAAACTCAACATTTCTGAAACATAAGAAAAAAGGTTTGGTGGAGTGCTGCTGGTTTCCCTGAACAAACAGGTGCTCTTGTAAAGGAACTTCAAATAAACATCTAAAAGGATGAAAATAATTTTTTGGTCCAGACACTCAGTTAGTCCATTAAGAAAGTCTTTTATTATGGACTAAAACGTTAAAACACCACCCTACAGCCTTCATGAGGATGTGTGACGAGGTGTGCTTTTGTCTGACTTGCACTACAGTGAATGGATAAGCACGTCACTGATTTCAAGCAAACTTAGTCAATGAGATTAGATCTGTGCAGATGTGACCAGGCCTCAGGTCATGTCTGCCTCCTACACCCCATCTCCTGTTATCTACATTCCTGAAGTCAAGGGTTGTCAATGGCACTTTGATGTAGCCCAGCACAGCTGTTTTGAAACAGGTGTGCTTTTTGGGGGTGGAGAAAGGGGACTCGTTCATTCATCGTTCAAGAGACAATGAAGGATGCTGAACTGAGCACCTTTCACCTAAACAACCAGGAGTCTGTTTCCCAAAAGCATAGTTGCTAACTTAGTTGCAACTTAGCTGATTGGCAATGGGAAATTGCATTGCAACCAAGGTAGTTGCTAACTTAGTAACTTAATTAGCAACTAGAAAAGTGCTCAGAGAGCGCAGACCTCCGCCAAGGCAATATGGTCACAAACACAATATACATTCCAGATCATGTTCTGGATCACCGATCGCCACCAAAATTGAATCAGCTCTTGCTTGTTCGTACACATTGTCCGAAAATTTCACCCAAATCCGTGCAGTACTTTTTGAATTATCCTGCTGACAAACAAACAGACAAACAGACAGACAGACAAACCAACGAGACCGAAAACATAACCTCCTTGGCAGAGGTAATAACTATGCCTTTGGGAAACAGACGCCAGGTTACCAAATGTTCTAGCTAAGGGTGACCCCTCCAGCACTTAGAGATGTTTTGACTGAGTCTCCTTTGGCAGGTGTTGGCATTGATGGGGGGAACAGCAAGGACTGGGAAACAAACGCCAGGTCTATCCAGCTGATCAAACAGAGGGGCAAAGTCAAGGCACTGGATGAAGAGATTCACAGTAAGGCTCAAGTTTATTATGATATTTATGTTATGTTTATCTTTCAAAACTTGCATTTGCCCACCATTTATATGACGGTCATCCAAATGAATTTGGAGATGCTACCAAAACAAATTTTAGTCGCACTTTATAGTAACTGTCTTCTATGAATGGCTATTTAATAGATTATTAACATCATTAAATCGTTATTGGGAAGTTATTAGTTTTAATGTGTAAGATGAATAAATTCCAGCAAGTTTTATTTATTTTTTTCATTTAGCCATAACATAATATAAACTAACTGTTAACTTACTAACTTATTAACTATGCTGTGAAATGTCTGTTGATTACTGTTACATAACTATTATCTATTAACAGTTACATAGCTACTTGCTGATGTTAATAAGCTATATAATAACCATTTATAGAGGACAGTTATTATAAGTGCTACCCCAATTTTCTGATAAAACATAGACAAAAAGTTTCATAGTGTCTCTTTGAAGGATGATTGTACAGACCCTGTAAGCATGTTTGAAAAATAGTATTTCAGTTTACTGTATGTCCAGTGTAAACAAGGAACTCATTGACTAAATGAGGAACTCCTCCGTACTGTACATGTATGTGTCCTGATCATTTCTGTGATTGGCTCTCTGAGTGATTGCATCACAAACAAACACACGCGGTCATGGCTGACCGTCTAACCTGAACCCCATCATTTTCCACCTATAGAACAGCAGGACATTGACCTGGACGTGGAGTTTGACGTTCACCTGGGCATTGCCCACACACGCTGGGCCACTCACGGGGAACCCAGCCCTGTCAACAGCCACCCACACAGATCAGACAAGAAGAACGGTCAGTCTGTCCTCCTGTTCGCCTGTCAGTCAACGGGATAATTATTATAACAGCTTTGTGTTTTTTTTTTTTTTTTGGTCTTTGTTATTTTTTGCCCTCAACGGTGCCTTCCTGGCAGCCTACGCCGCTCTGTTTAGGGTTAGGATGAAGGTTGAGGGGGTTAGGGTTAGGAATAGGATACATTTAGTACCTTTTAGGCTGTGCTGCCTGGAAGATGCCATTAGGGGCAAAAAACACACTGAGGGGTTTTTTTTTTTTCCTTTCTTTTTCCCAATTCTCTTTTTCGACATGAAGATAGACATAGAAGCTGACATGGTACATTTTACAACATTTTAGTCACTGTAGTGCCATGTTAATGATGTTTATGCAAATAATGCAGTAATTTGCCATGCAGTCAGTCGCCACTGCTCTGTAGTTTTCATATGTTTTGCATAGTCCACATACCCCCTGTATTTCCTTTTGGGCCAACAAAAACATTCATGCTTGCGACTGACAGACATTCATGCTTGTGAGTTTCCAGTCAAATGACCAAACACTCAAGACTCAAGACTGTGTTAAGTCACAAAATGGACATAAGGGGGACATTATAGCCATCATCTGTGTTTATTGTCGCAGATGTGTTCAAAAAAGGAGTATTTGTTGTTTAATGACTTAGAGAAGCATTTATGAATGGATTATGGGCTGTGTTGTCATAATTCGCCAAAGGATTTTTTTTTCTTTTCCTAGTACTTCAGCTTGCTCTGCTACCCCATGTCAGACATGTTGACGGTTGCCTAGCAGTGATTGGTTGTCTATAACAAAGGGGGGGGGGGTTCTGGTTCAGTTTGATGTGGCAGGTTTCTGCAGCTGTAACAACAGTGGCTTTGGAATCCAGCATCTTAAGATAACAATCTGTTTTTTAAAGACAACAGTCTTTTTGTTTAGAGTAATTGTTTTCATCTTGTTTGAGTTCTGTCTATGATTAATCCGCTCTGCAGTGAGAACTTGGTACTAGAACCTGGAACTGTATACAGCACAATTTTTTAAAACCGATACAAAAGCAGGAGAACAAAGAATATAGCGCATGCTCAAATCTTTGTCTTCTTTATTTAACCAATGTTTCGTCACTGTGACCACAAGGCTTCTCTGACTTTTACAAAAGCAGGAGAAACCAGTTTTTGAGGTAACATGCCTGGTTGGCTTGCATGTCTTACATACTGTACCATACCCGAGGATATTTGGAGGAGATTGACAACAAATAAATCACCAAAAAACAATTGCCTTAGGATGGAGTGTTCAAGGGAAAGCCTCCAAGCAGAAGTAGTTTGAATGTTATGAGACCTTGTGCTTGTGTGTGGAATGTAAACCCATTATTAACTGTTTTACTGGTGTTGGTAGATCTTTATCAACTCACCATGATGATACTGTTACCTTTCTACAGAATTCATCGTCATTCACAATGGAATTATTACCAACTACAAGGACCTGAGACAGTTTTTGGTAAGTATTGGTCCTTAGTGGTACTTGTTGGCCTATATAGCTATTTGAAAATGCTAATTGGGTCAGTAAGCTTGTCTGTATTCTCTTCTCACAATTTTCACACAAATTCACAATTCTGACACACAATTCTCTCTCTGTGTTGTGTATATATATATTTTTTTTTTTACAGGAGAGCAAAGGTTATGAATTTGAGTCTGAAACTGACACAGAGACCATCGCTAAGCTGGTGAAGTACATGTATGACAACCGTGAGAGTGACGACATGAGCTTCGCCACGCTAGTGGAGCGAGTCACCCAGCAACTGGTGAGCTTCTAGAACTCCTCCTAAGGGGCGTCACATGATCAACCCTTGGAAGGACGCTTGCTCAGTCACGAGGGTCAAAAGTCAGCTTTGCTTTATTGACTGTTTTGTTTACCTGTTTGTTTGTTTGTTTGTTTGTTTGCTTGCTTGTTAGGAAGGAGCTTTTGCCCTGGTCTTCAAGAGCGTGCACTACCCAGGAGAGGCTGTTGGCACCAGGTACGGTGCATTTCTGCCAAAATAGCCCCTGCACACTAAATACCATTTGAAACCAATTTGCAAAGGATTGGAAATATAGGGGCAGAGGGGATATAATGGTTTATACAGCAAATTGACATTGATTCTGATTTAGTAAGGAACAGCCTGTTTGTGGCCATATAGAATTAACTCTTAATATAAGAATTGTAGCTGTAGGTTCTGATTGTGTGTGTTTGTGTTTTTGTGTGTGTGTGTGTCCCACACCTAGGAGGGGAGGACCCTTGTTGATTGGCGTGCGGAGCGACCACAAGCTCTCTACTGACCACATTCCCATCCTGTATCGCTCAGGTAGGTCCACTGCTCTCTCTCTCTCTCTCTCTCTCTCTCTCTCTCTCTCCCCCCCCCCCCCCCCCGGCCGTCTGCTTGTGGTTTCTTCTTTTCCACTGAGCTTTTAGCTGAAGATGCTCTGCCTCTCTGGCTCTTTGTCATTAAAAAACAATTGTAGTGCGTCAGTGTGCACAATCACCCCCTGTGACACAAATTTGTGTGTGTGTGTGTTTTCTCCAGCTGGCAAAGACAAAAGGGCTGCACCACCCTGCCCAGGCTGGACCAAGACACCTGCCTGTTCCCCGTGGAGGAGAAGGCTGTGGAGTACTACTTCGCCTCTGATGCCAGGTGTGCCGTGTTGACACTAGTCTGGCTACTCGTCTGCTTGTCTAGCCTCGTAAATCACCTTCCAGATGTTTTTGCAGATGTTTTGCAGAAGACTCAAAAAGCGTGCATCTTCTGGATTCCAAAGCGACTTGTAGACTCAAACTAATGCAAGGCTTCATTTGTTGCTGTTGTTGTTGTTTTTGCTTGCTGTTGTCATGGCAGCGCGGTGATCGAGCACACCAACCGGGTGATCTTTCTGGAGGATGACGATGTGGCGGCCGTGTCGGACGGACGCCTGTCCATCCACCGGATCAAGCGCACGGCCGGAGACCACCCAGCACGTGCCATCCAGACCCTGCAGATGGAGCTGCAGCAGATCATGAAGGGTGGGCCTTGTGTCTCTCACTCACACACACACACTCATACATACTGTGTATATACACACACACACACACACACACACACACATACAGACACGCACGAGATATTGTACTTTTAAACCCCAAGTATTTGATTAGATAGTGAGACCAGGCTGTTTGTTTGGGTTTTCTCAGACATTCTCACAGAACACAGTAAGGACACTTTATCAGCCTTAGCTTGCTCTTTTACGTTTTACTCCATCTCTAAAATAGTATAACTAAGCCATGGTGGGGTAGAATGCAGTTACATGAGGCTGTTCTTCAACATCTGACCCTGATAGCAGACGTCTGTGAGAAGTGGTGCTGGCGTAGGGGGTTAGGCTGGGGGCTCGGCCATCTGTGCTTATCTGTGACCACCCTTATTTAGCCTTATGGTGACCC
>JAODXP020004549.1:0-41251 GCA_027497455.2 Sardinella longiceps | reverse complement strand
GGCATTAGACAAAACCTCCAGCCTCCACCACGTTACTGTCGGATTGTGGAGAGGCACGGTCAGAAGGCATAGAAGCTAGCTGGCTAGCGCGATAAAAAACACTGTGCTCCCATAAACTCCGACATTCCCCACACTACTAACTTGCCTACTAACTTCACGATGAACAATCCCACCCCCTGAAATATTGTTCCCACCACTAACATTGGCCAAGGGATTCGATGTTTGTGCTTGGTGTGGGGTTAAACTCTCACTTTGTTCAGCTGCATCATAACAAGGCAGGGACGCATCTGAAGCCGGCGTCTTCCTCTCCCGGCCTCTCACTGGTCTCATTCATGTCCACTTACCGCCGGTGAATGTCACTTCCGCCCGCCTTCTACATATTTCTGACTTTTTTTCTCGAAAATTTTGACTTTGAATCTCAAAACTTTCGACTTTGTATCTCAAAACTTTCGACTTTATTTCTCGAAAGTTTCGACTTTTACATTTTCGACTTTTTTCTCAGAACTTTTGACTTTATTTCTCGAAAATTCCGACTTTTTACTCGAAAATTCTGAGTTTATTTCTCAGAGATTAGCAAAATATATATCTCCTACTGACCCTAATGCTCTTCCGTATCAGTCTTATCCTTATTTAATTGCAGAAAGTTCTGTTGCATCCACTTATTGAGCCTTTCAAGGCAAAGACACAGGGAGTCTAAAACACTAAAATCATTTGGTGACACAGCAAGGTAGATTTGGGTGTCATCAGCATAACAATGATAGGGCAAGTTGTACTCCTTAAAGATTTGGCCTAGAGGGAGCATGTAAAGGTTGAATAAAAGTGGCCCAAGAATGGATCCCTGTGGGACTCCATATGGCATGCTACATTTCTCTGACACAAAGATTCCTATAGAGACAAAGTAGGCCTAATCTCTGTCTTCTAAATATGACTGGAACCATTTAAGAACATTGCCAGTGAGCAGGGCAGAGTATCGGAAGGCCCTCATGCCCGGCAGACACAAAGTGCTGTTGAGTAATGCTGAGTGCAACACCACCTTCCACTCCGGTTCTCGATGTGCTGACAGTCAACCGACTATTTCAGCCACTGGTTCGTGGTAGCGGAGATATCACGGATGTAGAGGAGAAGTCAAGCCAGCGAAAAGCATCCACCAGGAGACTAGGCTACCAGTTGATTACTCTCAGACAGTCCGCTGCAGTCTTTGCTGCTCTTTGATACTGTCTTGCCGTCCGCAGCGCAGCCGTAGCCAGAGTTTTGTTACAAAGTATAACAATGTTTCCCCAACGTTCTATCGGCGGAAACTTCAAGCGCTGATAAAAGTTGATATTGTGCAGAAAAAGCCTCTAAAACAGCGAAAAAGAAGAGCTACTGGTTTTGGCCAACTTTTGCCAAAGAGAAAACGAAAGAAACAAAAAAAATAATTTATGTAAATAGTGATCAAAAGTAAAAGACGGTAATGCCAACGGAGCGGCGCATCTGGCCAGCGTCCCCGTTACTAGGCAACTCTTGAACAACTCTTGAACAACCTTGTACAAGAAGGGCTACTGTTCACCATTCTCAGAGTCTCAGACCATACATCTTCTGAGATTTCAAAACCCCGTTCACTTTCCCATCTAGTCTTTAACTTTCCCACTTTAACCTCATTAATTGACATAATTCATTGTTGTTGTTGCTTTTGTAACATTGATTCATTGACATTGACTCACATACCAATAGACTCAGCAACAGCTTTTTCCCACAGGCCATCATGCTAAACTCACTCCTGAGAGCAAGACCGTAACCGCACAGCTTAAATACAGTTATCTTATCTTAGTTTTATGTCTTTTTTTATTTTTTACTTTATTTCACATTATTTGGAGAAACGCAATTTCAGTCTGTTTGCAATGTTGCAGAGTTTTATTGACAATAAATTTCGCTTTTGACTTTAATCCTAGAGTATGCATGTGCTGTAAACCCTTTTATCCAAAAAGGGATTTCCAAAAGTAAATTTATTATCCTAACATGCTGGCAAACCTGAAAGTAACTAAACAGATCACTTTGTTGAAGTTCAAACTTAGCACAAAAGTCTTTGAAACTAACCCATTTACATATAGATGACTAAATGTAAGGATTCCCTTCCTGCACCATACAGCAAAGGCTTGATTCAATTTAGCCGGTATAAAGTTATGGTTATTACCAAGTGGGCTCTGGAACAGAAGTGTACCTCCTATGTCATGTGCTTCCAAAACTGACACTATTTTTTAGGGTGGATAAGAATACTGGGTTGGAAGTAAATTGCAAAGTCTTAACTGGTAGACTAGGTGAGATCAGAGCTTGTGGAGAGGTTGACACACATGATCTACCTCTAGGCTATGTTGGTTGCAATCTCCAGATTGCAACGAATAGCTTAATTTTGTGTATGTTCGAAGCCCAATAGTACTCTCTAAAATTAGGGAGTGCTAGCCCACCTCCCACTCTTTGTCGCTGGAGAAATTTTTGGATTCTGTCCATCCCAAATTAACTTTGATATCAATTCATCTATCAATTCAGTTGACAAAAAAAAAAGGATTTGGGTTAAAAAATAGGACACAAACCGAAAAAAGAAACTCAGGCAATATGTTCATTTTCACACAGTTCACTCTGCCAGCAGATTATACATTTTATGTGACTGTCTGGCTTGTCAGGCTAGTGCTGCAGATGCTTGTGGGAACATAATTTGTTATATTATTGAAATAATATTTCCTAAGTTAAAAGAGATATGTACTGCTTGTAAACTCTAATGGTGAAACTGAACTTACTCTCTACTCCCTCTTATTCCCCATGGGCTCCACCTCCTGCCCAAACACTTCCAATTCCGTGACATCACAGTCTAAGTGCCCCCCCCCCCCCAACAACCCCCCAACAGACACACACAAGCACATACACGTCCACCGAGACTGCCACAAGCGCAGTTATATAAAGGAAGACAATGAGTGAGTGAGTCAGATAGACAGAGAGAGAGGAAGACAGAGAGAGGGGTGTGCTTGAGAGCAAGAGAGATCATAGTTCACACTTGCCAGCTTTACAAGACACAAAACAAACTCAGCACACTGTGGAACAGCCACAAGGAGAAAAATAAGCACAACGTTGGAAGATAAGGGAGCCAAGAAGTGACAGAGCAAACAGACTTCTCCTAAGAGTATAGCAGATGTGTACATTCTGAGGGAAGCAGAAAGAGTGGCAAGGACCGCTTGAAGCAGATTGTTGATTTTCAATCCCAGCCAATACTGTACATACCTGTGCAGGCTTCTGTGTGACAAATCTGAGGAGCGAAGAGCCTCTGGGCGTGCGGCCACCAGTTCCAAAGACTGGACACCAGGCAACAGTGAAGAAACTCGGTGAACAGGGCTTTTTCTCTGTCAAAAAGTGACTAACTTGTGTGTCTTTGCCTCCTGTCTTTGTGGTGTGTAAGCTCAGAGAAGGAGCGATTATGGCTCAGAGTTCCTCACTTCACACACTGGTCTTTCTGCTCTTCATCTGTGTGCTTCAGATCAGTTCTTCATCATCGTGTAAGTTTTTCATAGTTTTTTGTTGTCCATGCGGAAACTGTTTTTCTTTGCTCATCATTTGTAATCCCCATCTATCTACTGTGTAATAATGTCTTGTGACAATGTGACAATGTGAAACCAGATCCTCATTAACAGAACCCTCCGTGATGTTTCTCCCGCTATATGTTTGTTTACATTGGACAAATCAGAAAACGATTTATTCTGTACACTTAGTGTACACAAGTACATTGTTTGGATTTAGCCTAATACTGTTGACTGTATACTTTTCAATGTTTGGATTTATAGAAATTCATTGTTTGGATTTATACTGTTTACAAACTGTAGTAAATCAACAGTGGGCAGGAATGGTTTTCTGGCTGTCACTCTGAAATGTGTTTTCAAGAAATGAAAATAGCATGTGTTGGCAATGCTGTCCTTGGTGGAAAGTTTCTCAGACAACAGACTTTAGTTTCTCAGACAACAGACTTTAGGTGCCTGCTTTAAATGAAAACACATAAATTAAGAATTAATTGCGCAGTGTAGCCTTGAACTCTGGGGTGGTGGTGGTCTGTGTCTAATGCCTTGTTTGGCCATGTTTGTATGATGTTGGCAGAGGGAAAAGATCTATGGCTCCATATGTCATAGTCATCTGTACTCAATGGGACACTATGTGAGAGGAAGTACCAGAACTAGCAAATGCTCAAATTCCAATCTTTCAATTGCCTTTTAATATTTTGCCAACAGTCATTGTATGTTACTCAAGGACAAGAATTTGTAAGTGCGTAACATCTTGCACAGAATTACACTTGAGTCGATAGTTCCCAATTTGTGTTGTAATGAATGCAAATTTCATGAATTTTATATAAATATTCTTTGCAGGCTATTACAGTGCAGTGTAGAAAATCTGTCCATTTGCCACATTGCACTTCCTGAAGCACAGTAGTAAACACTGTAATAAGATCACTGCAATACAGTTATGATATTTCTAATATTGTTATGTGTTCTGCAATGAAGTGTAAACATTTTACTTCATCAAGCAAGCCAGATACACCCATTTCAGGCCTACTCCATTACATCAGTGCCCCCAATGACTGCATTTGTTAGATTACAGGAAAGAATCACCCACTCTAATGAGATTGCAGCCTTTTCCATGAAGGATGCATGAGATGCATAAGTAGCGAGGGCTGGACAAACTGAGCTTAACTAGTAGCCTCCCTTTGTTGCGTTAGCCTTCCTTTCTCACCACTTCATTTTAAATGATTGACCAGAGGATTATCATCATGCTTATTTTATAGATTTCATCTCTTGTTACCTGTAAGGTTTGTGTGTGTGTGTGTGTGTGTGTGTGTGTGTGTGTGTGTGTGTGTGTGTGTGTGTGTGTTTGTGTTTGTGTGAGTGTGCCATCTGAGGAGAGTTTGTTTCGTAATTAGTGTTGTAAAAGGAAGTGACAGAAAACAATTCGGGCGGGGTGGGGAAACTAAAATGGCCTCCAAGAAAGAGCCAAAATGCTTTTATTGTATTTAGTATGCCAGCTGCATGCTGTTTTAATTAACAATAGGGCAAAGACAATATATATCTTATTGTTTTGAGAAGATTATGAGTAAACTGATTAGGAAGGCTGCATGGCTCTGTGCTGGGGACTGCACTGAAACCCCTGAAGTTGGTGGTGGCGAGGAGGATGAAACAGAAATACATTGTGGACAATACCATCTTCTACAAAGAATACTGAGAAACAACAATGATTCTTCCAGTTGAATTCAAATGTATTATGCAGTAAAGACAGATGTGCTAGAACCTGCAGTAACACTATATAGTAACTGCTATTTGACAAGAAAAATCTGAGCTGCAACACACTTTACCCTTTTCTACACAATGCAATGGAGGCCTCATCCTCTTTATTCAAATATGCAGTAGTGGGGTTACCGTGTAACTTGACCTTAGTCTGGAGAAATAGCTGCAATGTCTCTAATGTACACATGGTCCATCTCTGTTTAGTATGATTTATTTTTATTGCCCCTATAGATTTCAATGATGACCTGACTTTCTGTATGATTCTGTTTCCATCACCAGTTGGACGCGGCTTAATTATAACCAAAGATGATCACAATCAGACCTTGCTTTCTGGGGACCACGAGAGACAGATCCAGTCTAACGTGACGACCGTGCTGCTGCCCCTTCTCTACCTCCTGGCCTTCCTGGTGGGCCTCCCGTCCAACCTGCTGGCCCTCGGGGTGCTGCTCTTCCGCACCAAGCGCCAACCGTCCACCACCCTGCTCATCAACCTGACCACCTGCGACCTGCTGCTGCTGCTGGTGCTGCCCTTCCGGATTGCCTACCACTTCAATGACAACCACTGGACGCTGGGCGAGCCCCTGTGCCGCCTGGTGATGGCGCTGTTCTATGGAAACATGTACGGCTCGGTGATCTACCTGGCCCTGATTGCCTTCGACCGCTACCTGGCGCTGGTGCATCCCATCGCTGGGCGAATGATGCGCAGCTACCGAAACTCTGTCTACATGAGCATGGCAGCCTGGGTGGTGGTCCTGATTGCCATGGCGCCTCTACTGGCTACGAAGCAGACCTACCTAATTGACAGTCTAAATATTACCACATGCCACGATGCACTGCCTGCCAAAATCCAGACTCAATTCTTCGTGCCTTACTTTGCCACCCTGTTTGCCTTCTGCTTTGTGATCCCACTGCTGGTGGTTCTCTTCTGCTATGGATCCATCCTATATGTACTGGCCACGTCCGGACGCCGTTATGGCCACGCTGTGCGTGTCACGGCACTGGTGGTGGCTGTGTTCCTCATCTGTCTGTTGCCCAGTAATGTGCTGTTGTTCACTCACTACTCTTCCCTGCCGAAGGATGGCGAGAAGGGCAACAACCTTTACATGCCCTATATGCTGACACTGGCACTCAGCACCTTCAACAGCTGCTTGGACCCCTTCGTCTTCTACTTTGTGTCCGAGGAATTCCGAGAGAAGGCCCAGCAGGTGCTGTTCTGCAGGGAGTATAAGCAAGCTATGACCTCCAGCCAGGAATCACGCTCATCTTCTCGTTCCAAGGTGACTCTGCTGTCTGCCTCGGGGAGAGTATCGGCGACTGCCGAGGCTGCCTGCCAGCAGGGAGGTGTAGTCTGATTGCAGTGGGATGTAGGAAGTAAGTGGAAAGTGAGCGAGAGACATTAAGAGAACTACAAGCAGTGTATGTATGACTGCCTTGTGACTTCCTTTGCCAGATGGAACACCCCGACCCCGATCAGGGACACTGAATGTTTTGTAAAAAATTGATAGATGAATTCTTATCTCTGTTTATTTTATGCAGCTAAGTGGCACTACTTGTTATTTTCAATGCTCATGGTTTGTATATAGAAAACCAAGAATATTTTATCTATTGCCATCTAAGGTCAATATTGGTGTGGCTTTATAAGTCCTTATAAACCAGTACGTCAATAATTTAGCTTATGCATGACTTTTAAGCATGACTTATTGACAAAGCAGACAGTACACAGCACAAAACTGATCATTATTTTCTTAAAAAAAAAAAAAAAACTTTGAATGTGACAACCATTTTAATGACTTGCTCTAGGCCTACATTCCTTCTCTGTGCAGCTCTAAGCAAACAACTCATATCATGTTTGTTTATCATGATACTTACTTAAAAATATTACTGGTATTTGTTGCTGTTGGAATGTGTTTCACAGTATAAGACAAAACAATTGTAACTCAATTTACTCAGGCCATAGTAGGCTACACAATATATAAACAATATCCGTTATTAGGTGTTGTAATGTATAATGCTGACATTTGATTGAATAGCCACATTGTTATCTTTGTATTTATTTGTTCCTGGAAGTCATATTTGATGGTGCTTATTGTTGTGGCTTGTTAGTAGTGGAGCTTTGCTGCACCATAAACATATTATCATAAACAACCAAAGTGTTTTTCATTCCTTCCTTTAGCTTTTTTCTGAGGTGCAGGTCCTGTAAGTTTCAACTGTATGTAAACAACAGACTGGACGTCAGTGTTGCTCCTCTATGCAACAGAAGCTCAAAGAATGTTCCTTTAAACATTGCAGAGATTTACAACATCCATAAGGACTGAGTCCCAGTGAACCCTTTAACCCTTAAAAGACTTGCCTTTTTTCCGCTTAGACACTAACAGATTCTTTTGAATGTGACACAATTTCTGAAATTAGTCTTGATGATTGATATATTAACACGTGTTATGAAACTTTTTAAATGATTTTCCTAAAAAATCTAAATTTCTCCAACTTTGGGCTGCTTATAATAATAAAAATGCATTTGCCTAATAGCAATCATTATAAAGTTGGTCCTGGCATGCACAGGACATTTGAGATGATTGATGATGAACAAATGATTAGCAAACTGGTAACTACGACTTAATCAATGCTTAATAAATGTAATAAATGTCTACTAAGGAGGAGTTATTATAAATTGCCACCAAGACCTTGTAATACCACCACCAGCTCTATTAGATCATTTATTTAATAGAGTTGAGGCGAGACCATCTTTGCATGCATGCCCATCAAATATAAGTGATTCAATGTGATTCATGATATGATTCAAATTTAAGTGAGATGAAGAAATTACAGTGTAATTTTTCTGGCAGTTAATGAGTCTATTTCAGTCTCAAGTGTTTCTAGTTAAAGTATGGGTTGGCTCAAAATTATGTTAAGCCTTGTTTTCAATATCTTACGATGAAATGTGATGGTTAAAGGGGAGATGAAGCAGTCAATACTTTGTGCATTTTTTCATTCCTCTTTATTCTGTGAGCTAGCCTATATGTATTTTAATTAAACCTTCAATTAAAGTAGTACTCCAAGAAAATGCTATACTAATTCACACTTTCGCCACTAGGGTGCAGCCATGTTGTAAACACTCGAATGCTACGTAGCCAGAATGGTTGTTGTGGATGTTCTATCTCAGCCTATGATTAGCTTAATGCTAGCACAGCATTAGGTTTATCGCTAATTGTGAAATATATGGATGAATGTTTCAAGACAAAGAAGGGATAATTTTAGATTGTTTGCGGCTACTCAAACAAGTAATGATATGTAAAAGATGGCAGTTTTTCTAGTTAATTTTCATGCAGTTCCTGTTTGAAACTGCTAGGCCTACATTAGGTTAACATTAGCTCTGAAACCTCCATCTGGGACCTATAGACATACGGCCACCAATTCGTCGTTGAGGAGGGAAGTTTTTTTTATATAAATTATATATTTTTATTGATTATATACAGTACAGACCAAAAGTTTGGACACACCCCCTCATTCAATGTGATTCATTTATTTCCAGGACAATTTATATTGTAGATTCTCACTAAAGGCATCAAAATTATGAATGAACACATATGAAATTATGTGCTTAACAAAAAAAGTGTGAGATTATGACAAACTTTTGGACCTGAACCCGATCAAGATGGTTTGGGGTGAGCTGGACTGCAGAGTGAAGGCAAAAGAGCCGACAAGTTCTTAGCATCTCTGGGAATGAATAACTCTTCAAGACAGTTGGAAAACCATTTCAGGTGACTACCTCTTGAAGCTCATCCAAAAAATAAAAGGAGGACAAAGCAGTTATCAAAACAAAAAAAGTATACTTCGATGAAACAAGAATACTATAAAACATGTTTTCAGTTATCTCACACTTTTTTTTATTAACTACATAATGCCACGTGTTCATTTATAAGTTTGTTTATTTTGTAGATTGTCTCTGAAGGCAACAGTCATGAAAATAAAGTAAATAATTTAATGGGAAAGTGTGTCCAAACTTTTGGTCTGTACTGTAGATGTAAATTTATAGATCACAAATCGTCTAAAGTCAGATGCTTCACCAGTTTTTAATACCAGTAGCTAATGTGGGAGGCAGTCACCCTGAGCTTGCTCTCTAGTGCAAGGCGCAGAAATCCGTTTACCAGAGGGACATTTGCTTCACCTAACTTACACCACGGACGAATCGTTTTTGATTAAAAGGCTGGGTGTGTATGGTGGAACAAGTTCACCCGTTCAATGCACCAATAGTAGCCTAAACTATCTTATTAAAATAGGTTAACACACACATTAGCAATAAAGATGCTAATCACTCAAACTTGATCTGACCAAATTTACGGTTGCGCTTTGTATTTAGTGGACACAGAGAAAAGTAGGCTACAACACTCACGGTCATTATCACGACCAAGGCCGCTGGAGGAAGGTTCTCTCATGCCATTGATAATGTTAATCCATCATAATCGTCAAGGCATCGTCAGCTACCTGCCTTTATCGAGGTGTGCGTATATCCAGGCCGACATATCAAGCAGACTCTGACAGTTGCCATAATGATCTTGGATTTTCTTTCTCAGACTTTCTTGGATTACACAATCGCCTAGCCCGCTAAAGTTAGTTGCTTGCAAATGATTTAGAGTTAACATCTGCATCTACGTGAGTATTTCATTTTATTATCGATTACAGCAAGTGTCTAAGTTAGTACTTGTTTTATGCTACAGCCGGCTAGTGCTGTAGAAACAAGCTCTACGTTAGCTTGCTTTTTTCTTGGATTCAAGCTGCAACTTGTCTGGTTGGCTGGTGTCTGTTTGTGTGTGCGGACATAACGTTGTCTCAGTGTTGTGGTGGCAGCATGGCTTTTGCGGTAGCAGCCTACATAATTTTGTGCATTAGACAAAATACTATGGAGAATAACGTTATCCGACTTGAATGAGTGCAGTCAGTATCTTCGGTCAAAAGAAGGAACGGAGCAGGGGGAGAGCGGTCCGGGCCCGCTGCTGAGAGGATCTTTGGTCAAATCTCTCTTGCTAAATTGTTGTATTTGGCGATGCGTATTTGTACTAATTGCTGGAGTTAAAAAATGCAGTTTAAGATACCGCTGGTGGTCCGTAGAGTGCGCTCACAACCTCTCCGGTGTTTTCATGTTGGCTATCAGTCAGATAACTGATGTGGTTACAGTAGCACAGACGCAGGACAGGAGCAGTAGGCAGTGCCAGAGCGGTATAGAAACAGAGTGGCGACACTTCCATAGACTCCCGTTGTAAAAAATGGCGGACGCTACTTCCGGGTTGTGGAGGCTCGAATAGTTCCAAACAAGCGCTGGAACTACATTGAAGTCTATGGCTCGTCAACAACATTCACCGGTAAGTTGATGAAAACGCTTATTTTTAAACGTTTTTTACAGTTGTAAGTGTTAGATATCATAAGTATACACGTTGGCCTCGTGAGTTATATATTTGGTTTGCTAAATATGTCGACGTAGAAGTTAAAAATGTAATAGATTTAAGGGCTCAACTAGACACTTGGTATTGTGGTGGCACCTTATTGATGTGATAATTTAACTATTGGTCAAATTACTTGTTAGAACGTGATATTATTTGCAGTTGTTGTTGATTGTCATGTTTTATGATCACAGTTAGCTGTAGGCTACATTTATGACTAATGCAATGCTGAAAATTAATCCAAGTATATTTAGCTGACTACCGTAGTTAGCCTAACCTTGCATTGTTTCAGCATGGTGGCTAACTTATATTTTCATGATAAAGTTAATCTACCCCATTGATTTGCCAAGAAATTGTGGTGATTTCTATGATTACATGATTTCTAAGTCATGTCAGGTATAAATGGTATTTGCATATTGTATTTAGTATGATAATAGTAGTAGATAACTGGAAATTGCATGGGTAACGCTTTAGATTAGGCTACAGCCTGTGAGGTGCTTGGTAGGCCTATAATAGAAAAAAGAAGCTAGGTCTATCAAAGGATAATACTTTTGTGCAAGTAACACAATTGCAAAAAGTTATCTTCCAATGATGCATGTTTTAATTTGACCCTTGGAATAATTATAGTACACCTTTGTGCTTCTTATTCTGCCTAGTCTAAATATGTGCACCATGTATTTTGGATAAATTGTGTAGATAGGCTACACTTTTTAGTTCAGTTCCATCCCATGAATTCCATCTCATTGCAGTGTTAGTGTAGGCCTACTGTAGACAGTTACGACTTCCATGTTTTTGTGTTATTCCAGCATACAGTAGGCCTATGTTTACTGAGCCTATAATTTATCCCTTGATACTTTTTGTTATGCATTTCTTACCTGCTCATGACCCAGCACTTCACATGCTGTAGCATTAACATTGCATTTAAACTCCTTACACCTGGCAATAGGCCTACATGCTAAAAAGCTTCTGTATACGACCTCAATAAGTAAATGCTTTAGTTGATCCCTGAAATTGATTATACCAAATAACATGGTTTGTGTATTTGACACTTCTTTTGTTGTAGGTCTTTCTGCACTGGATGCCAGATGGAGATCCAATGCTTGCTGACTGACCACAGACTGTCTTTTGACAAGTGCAGGGCTCCTCCTCGCCTTGGCTGGCCTCACAATTAAGCGGCAGTTGAAATGACTGAATGTGAACATGTTTTTAAATGTGTTGTCCCAGTGTTTCTACTCCACAAACCAGTAACACATAAGACTACAGAAGAGATTGAACTCTGTTTTAGATGCAAGCATGCATCATGAAAACACACGTTACCTCTATTATATTCCAAGGACTGGTTGATAACATTTTCTTATTGCATTATACTGTATGCCGATTTAATGTTAAGAGACACATAACAAATATTACCTGGATTTACATTTCACACATTGCCATAGGGCCTATACACCATACAATACTTCTACTTGCCATGCTACTTCTGGTCACCAGTCTTTCTTGTAAGATTTATCGAGATTGCAGTCCTGTAACTATGTAGCAGTGACCAACATTTTGCAATTACCTAGATTATTTGATGCTTACAAAGTGGTCATTGTGTACAATGTACATATCCAAATCTTTAGCAGTTGTGTGCCCTCAGTGTCCAGCTGTCTATTGGAACACCAGACAGCTCTTTGGACACAATTGTAATGTAGAGAATACAAATGAGTCAGGATGACCAAACTTTTAACTGTTGCGAACCCCAGGCCCTCTATCATAACCATTGCCTCATGTTCATGTTACTGTGATTATTCATGATTTGTTACTGCTCAAAATTACCAAACACTAGACTATGATATGTAGGCCAAAGATGCATAGTAGTGATGCAATATGTTTGTACTGTGTTAAATACTGCTGCAATTCTAGCTATATTTTAAAATCCATAACCTACTGACACTGAATTTTCAGTGAATTCATTTCCATATTAAAAAGTCCAAACTGGACTGTGTGATACTGTATATTATATTATGTAAAGTATATGTTCATGAGCAGGCACGGACTGAACGGTCTGGCATTTGGGCACATGCCAGAAGGGCCACGGCTCTTTGAATACTCATCGCGGCCCTTCCAATACTCATTGCGGCCCCATAATCATATGTACGGGAACTGAATATGCAAATATCACGCTGCCTGCGTTCAAAGTTCTACTAAGATTGCATTCCTCTAACACCGTTTCGCTATTTATACCACTGACACTGCCATACATTACACACGGGCGGTGGCATCTTGATGGGTGGGTCTCATTATGTTTCATGTTGTATTTTTCCTGAATATATATTCCAATGATGTAAAAGTGTTCAAAATAATAAAAAAAAATCTATAGCCTACCTATTTATATTTTGCTTTTGTTTGAGACAACTGTAGTAAAGC
Source organism: Sardinella longiceps (assembly GCA_027497455.2). Classification (NCBI taxonomy): domain Eukaryota; kingdom Metazoa; phylum Chordata; class Actinopteri; order Clupeiformes; family Clupeidae; genus Sardinella; species Sardinella longiceps. The sequence goes on along the minus strand of JAODXP020004549.1, from coordinate 28,113 downwards.
ATTGCTTTGTGGGATTTTTATTCAGTCCTCCGTTTCCCTAGTGACTGACGATAAACTTCCTGTGAGCACTAACGGACCACTGACCTCAAGTGTGCAACAACAAATAGAAGTGTCCCATAAATTCAAGGTTGTTGTCACTGAAAACACGGTGTTCTGTTCGAATCTATGTCGTAGTATCTATTATGCCGGCTTCTTGGCTTGCTTGGAAGAAGACCATGAAGAAGTGTGTTGTTTTGTCTCTGCAATCGCCAAGAAATCACAAGGCCATTCACACATTGAATAGCACGCAGAGCTCTCTCGCCCACACAAATAGATTCTATGGATATTAGAAGATGTGTTGCACCGCCCGACGCTACGAATAAGACCAGGTAGGGGCTGAAGGATTTCCATTAATAATCATTGTTTGTGTCCGCCGTGACACTTTTTTTTATTTCATGTAAGGTCGCGTTTCTACTGTCATAAGCCAGTCCGTGGCTAGTCTCGCTACTAGCGGGCCACTCTCCACTGGACAGCGTTAAGAAGGGGCTTTTGCGTAAAGAAGCGGTGCGGGAGCAAAGCGGACATCAAAAGTGGTTGGTTCATTGATTGTATAGTGTGTGTGTAGGCACGTTGATGCTTGCCTGGTGCCTGTTATTTAAAGGTCGGTTTCTGAAACTTCAGTGTTTACTAGGCCTACTATTTTATTAATAGTCACAATTTCTCTGTGTGTGGGGCGGGCCAAGGAGTGCAGAGTGCGCTTGTTATAAGTACGCACCGTTTTCGACGTGTAGGATGCACCATGCACCTAGTTCTAGTAGGAGGATGCACCATGTGTTTACCAATGTGTTTTCATGTGGTGCGCGATCACCAAGTTGTTGCAACTTCCGCGAAGTGGTGTCTCTCTCTCTCTCTGTGTGTGTGTCTGTGTGTGCGTGAGGGGGGGGGGGGGGGTACTGGGTGGTCTTGGGGCCGCGTTGTGGGTCAAAATGCCAGGGCCGTTTCTCTATCCCAGTCCGTCACTGTTCATGAGATAACAATAAAGCTGAAGTTGACATGCAAATTGTCTTATTTATACAGAAGAGTTTCACAAAACCAGCATTAGGACTGCTTAGCACTGTGTGTAGCCTGTGTTTACAATGCCATTGCATACTTGCCCCTGTTGCGATTTTATTTTAACATCTGGACACTATAACAGTTAGGCTGAAACCACATTCACGACCTGTTTTGGGGAGAAATATAGGCTACTGTGATAATACAACGATGTGATCGCTAAGAAAGGTAAGATCTTTGGCTAAGCAGCAGAGAAATGGTGGCTAACCAAATTAGCAAGTTCTACGTGAAGCTATATATAACTATACAGTCAATACTGCAATTAAATCCTGAACTATCGATATTACCTAAGTGTTTGCTGTCCTCAGGATACAGAATGTAAATGAATTTACACACAAAAAAATATTTTACCACCTCTAGGATCTGTCATCTACTGCCATACGCTAGCCGAGTTATGCTAACATGAACAAACTTTTCCCCTTCGAGATATTAAATTCCTTTAATTGTCACCACAGCAGACTCACGTATCAAAGTGCCACATGCCACAAATATTTCATAACAATGAAAAAAATCGCTAAATTGACGGTTAAATCCTCCATTTAATCCCGTCTTCACTGGCGTCTGTACCATAGGATATCGTTGCAGCGCGGGTTTGTTTGGAACTATTCAGGCTTACATGAACCACGTGACCGCCTGGCGGCGACATCAAAGCGTGTCGTAACTCTCTCTCTCTATGGCTCTGGGCAGTGCGCTCTCTTCTCTCTCATACTGCCTACGTCAGAATGGTTGTGTAAAGTTCTGAAATAAAAAGGCGGCGGACTGGCTAAAATTCTAAGAATAATGCATACTTCAATGTGCTTTTTTTCATGGGATATCTACATATAATAATTGACTGGTGCATTTTACATGCCTTTACTGTATTGCTTCATCTCTCCTTTAAGATTGACATTTTGACAAACGCTTCTGTTCAGAGAATTTTCGATTGTTGTATATCATCTTAATGGCAGCCTATGTGCACTGGGGTTTTCGCTACCTCTTGGGGGGCAAGGGGTAGCCAAAACTGGCCATACTCGGGTAACCTAGCAGGCTACTAACCTATAACCTACTTACTGCATTACGGAAAAAAGGCTATTATTTATGCCAGTATTACACATGACTAATGTCACACAACAGAACATAGGTTGACCCCACAGTTGTAAATCGAAGAAGGGATTGTAATAAGTGACAGATAGACTATCCCTGGCCTACGGGACCCTGGAATTTAGCACATCATGCAGTCTTTTCATTGCAGTAAGAAGAGCCCCAAAAGAATGAAAATCCAACCTATTGCATTTTGCTTCTGTAAAGCTGCACATCAAATTGTAGTCAAAGTGTGATGTTTATTTGTGCTCATTCTCTACCATCATTGGGCAAGTCAGACCATGCTGCAATATTCCTTGTGCCTTATTTTTTTTTCAATGACAAAATTGATTCCATACGACTTAAAATTAGCAACATGACTCCATCCTCTCTGCTAACTACCTGTAGCTGTAGCCAACCCATAGCATACCTTGACTCCTTTGTTCCCACTGATATATTAGACATTTCTTCTCTTATTACTAAAGCCAAGACGTCAACATGTCTACTTGATCCTATTCCCACTCACCTCCTCAAGGCAGCCTTTACACCACTAGCTGAGACATTACTTGAAATTATCAATAGCTCACTTCTAGCAGGACATGTACCAACTACTTTCAAGACATCAGTCATTAAGCCATTGATTAAAAAACCTAACCTTGACCCTGATGTTCTGGCTAATTACAGACCTAGTATCCAACCTTCCTTTTATATCCAAAATACTAGAAAAAATTGTTTTCAAACTAATTTGTAGCTTCCTGGATGACATAGAAATAGAGACTAGAAAGGCCGATGACAACAGTCGTCAATGAGAGCACTCGCGTTGCAGAGCCGCCATCTTGAAACAGCGCTTCTCTCCTATTCAGCTAATGGATTTGAAGTCAACTCAGATTTAATTTTCCGTAAAGCTACAACTTTACAAGCGTTTGTTTCTTTTTTTCGGTCATTACATGTTAGACACGTATCCACAATTTTATTAAATAATTTAAAAAAAATTATCGTAATTATTACCTTACTAATCCTGTCTATGCCATGTTTAAAAGTTAGTCTAATACCACAATCACAATATTTTTTAGATGGATATATATGACTAAACAAGTATTGTAGACAGAGAGAGGAAGAAAAGACGATAAAACTGCCAAACAGGTGAAGTTGCAAGATCAAGCCCAACTAGCAGCAGCAGCTAACTGTAGCATAGCCCTCTGGTGTAGCCTACCAGCAACATTCTCTGCAGGAGTCTGCCGTTAGAGCACCAAGTTTTGTAGCCTGGGGTATCGCCAAGACGGTCGCTCATTTTTTTGAATAAACTTCACAAAGTTGTAGGTAAGTACCTTAACTAATTGTGGAGGTGAGAGCAAGTACTGTTTTCAGCTCACTTTAAACAAAAAACAGAGACAGTTTAGGACTGTGGCATTTTGCTGTTCGCTAAGGCATTCGTTTTTAAAATCTGACACTTTGAAAATTTGTATTAATAACATTTATTACGTATTTCATACCAGGTAGATAGTAAAACGCAGAGAAATAATCCATATGATGTACAGAAGTCCAGCACCCCGTTGATATTCAGTGTTGTTGAACTGACGCTGGCTGCCTCGGAACTCTGCCCCTAATATGGCGGCGGTGTAGCCGCAGCTCTGCGAGGCTGAAGAGCCATTCTAGTATATAATTTCTATGCCTGGATGATAACAAAATCCAGGAAGTCTTCCAATCAGGTTTTAGAGCTAATCACAGCACTGAAACAGCCTTAGTTAAAGTCTTCAATGACCTCCATCTTTCAATGGATAATGGAAATATATCCACACTTATTTTACTTTATCTTAGTGTTGCTTTTGACACCATTGACCACGATATCCTACTACACAGACTCGAACATACGATAGGCATCAGAAATTCAGCATTAGCCTGGTTCAAATCTTACCTCACTGATCGATACCAATTTGTACACACTCATAACGTCTCATCTTATCATGCCAACGTTAAATATGATGTTCCACAAGGGTCAGTACTGGACCCCTTGCTGTTCTCTCTCTATGTGCTACCTCTGGGTGCAATCATTAGGAAACATGGCATTGCTTTCCACTCGTATGCAGATGATACACAGCTATATCTCTCTATGAAGCCTAGCGACTGCACTCCGACAACCACACTCAATGCCCGTCTTAAAGACATTAAAGTTTGGATGTCAAAAAATTTCTTATGCTTGAACTCAGATAAAACTAAAGTTATGATGATTACCTCTAAACAACTGAATGACAGCTCACTTCCCCATCATAGTTCACTTAGCAGTCTTTCACTCTCATTTAGCTCTCAAGTGAAAAATCTGGGGGTAACTATCGATCAAGATCTCTCTTTGAATAGCCATATAAAGAACATCTCTAAAACATCCTTTTTTCACTTAAGAAACATTGCTAAGGTTAGAAAGTTCTTGTCCTTTGAGGATGCTGAAAAGTTAATACATGCATTTATTACAGTTAATCCAAAATGCAGCAGCTAGAACACTCACTAGAACCAAGAAATATGAACATATCTCCCCCATTCTTGCATCTCTACACTGGCTTCCAGTCAAAAGCCAAATTGACTTGACTGGCCAAATTGACTGGCTTCCAGTCAAAATCCTTCTCATGACTTATAAGGCACTTAATGGCTTAGCTCCAGCTTATATTACAGACTTACTTGTTCCATACCATCCTGGAAGACCTCTGAGATCTCAAAATGCTGGTCTCCTTGAAAAAGTGGCTATATCTAAAACTACAATTGGGTGAAGAGCATTTGCCTATCGGGCACCTCTCCTATGGAATTCTATTCCTCTCTACATTCGCGAAGCGGACACTTTTAACACGTTTAAGTCTAGACTTAAAACCTTCCTTTTTGACATTTCCTATAATTAGGATTGGGCCATGGCATATCACCACTCCTCTTGGGCTTTCCTGGGAGGGCTACCTCTGCTGTTTTTCCAAGGCGGCCACTGACCACCCCCTTCTGGGTTGGTGAGATGCCATGTACCATACCTTAGTTATGCTGCGATAGCCTAGTGCTGCCACCTTCTGCACACTTGCCACCCTGTAAAACCCTCTTTCTCCTCTCTCTCTCTCCCTCTCCTCACTCTAGCTAGATTATATGACACATATCATGAAGTGATATCCTCCTAGACTGGCCTAATCCTCTTGTTTCTGTTTCTTTTTGTTTCTCTTGCCTCCTCTGCCCCGACGCACTGGCTGAGTGATGAACCTCCCGTACCTCCCTGCCACCAACCCTACCCCACCACGGATGCTGACCTCTCCGGAGCCACACACCAGGACCATCATCCCCTTTTCTCTGACGCCCGTGATGGAACTGGCCTGATGGCCCCCTGATGACCACTACCTAGATGGCGACCAACACCCAATGAACTCTAATCCCACTACTGACTGATCCCACACTCCAACTACTGACTCCATCCCTTGGCCCTGACTGTCACACAAACTATGTGTATATAATCTCTGACTACATTCAGTACTCATACTGTTTTGTGCTAACCATGGTCAATCTATGCATCAGACTTTACGGATACTTTATTAGGCCCCAGGCAGGTAGGCTGAGTCCATGAGGCGTGGATCTGCCCAAGGTTTCTTCCTACAAAACAAATCATTTACAAAGCGAAGGGAGTTTTTCCTTGCCCCTGATTCTCATGGATGCCTCCCATACTGTCTGTAAAGCGCTGCGAGACAATGTACTGTATTTGTGCGCTCTACAAATAAAATTGAATTGAATTGAATTGAATTTTTGTGCTACAAACCCCATGTTTTCAGATTTATTTTACCTCATTTGCCGTCTTGTTTTACAAAATATCTAGTCATAAATCCCTTCTTAGTTTGTTTTAGGATAAATGCGAATTTGGAGTTAGCTCCGCCATGATGGATGTCCGATCAAAATTTTTGAAAGTATGCCGTCACACATGGCTTCACTCTGATTGCCGCTTATGAAAAAATCGCCTTGTTAAGTCGCCCAACTTTAGTAGAATATAGCCTGCATTTCTATTTTTTCCCTGCCCACCAGGTGATCTGTTGCTCAGTTGCCTCTACTAATTGCCCGTTGCCTACCGTCATTAAAAATTAAAGGGAGCTAATTGCCCAACACCATGATTTTATCGCCTGTGTGACCACGGGGTAATGGTGAAGTGGCCATGCATTGTGCTAACATGTAAATAAACAACTCGTCCTCGTCAGCCTGGATACTGCTGTTCCTTGACACTGTGAAGTGCCCCTGGGAAAGTCACTACCACCGCCATATTGCCGGAAGTCATTGCCGGAAGCTAGCAGCTATGTTGCTAAAAACAACCTGTTGTGCATTGCACGCCATAGCTGCTACCACCATGTTGAGTTACTCCACTAACAAGCTGATGAATCTCAACTGCTTCTTCACTGCACAGACGTTCTCAAAGAAATCTCCTCTACTCCAGGACAAGTCCCACCATACCGGCACTCTGGTCAGCTACACGAGCAGTCGCTCGCTCATGTCCCACCAGCAAAATTTAGCTGTTAAATGCCCTATCACTCACAAACAAATTCTGCCTCATTCACGACCACATGATGGATAAAGGCCCTGTTTTTATGTGCATTACAGACCTGGCACCAACCAGATACCTTTTTTTCTTTGAATGAGAGTTGTCCCCCTGGAAATGGGTACATCCAGAAAGCCCACAGTATAGGTCATGGTGGCAGCCTGGCAGTCATCCATCACTGCCATCTGGAGCTATCCAGGAGTCAGTTTCCCAACAGCGTCGTTGCAAACTAACGTAGCAACTTCCGTGGTTGGAACGACGGTTGTCCGGCATTTGTGTTACCCAAAGCTGTCGCTAAGACTACAGTCTTTACAACTACAGTCGCTGGAACTTAGTCGTTACAACCACAGTAGTTTCACTGTCGTTAGTGTTTAGAATCGTTCCCCAACGGCGTCAGATGACCTTACCATCGGATGTGGGACTGTAGTTGCAGCGACAGGTGTATAGCTGTCGTTAAGCCTCTTCCTCGTCTGTTTGGGTCTTAAAACTGTCAAATTGAGCATCATTTGATGCATTACCCCCACCTACAGGATTAACCAATTCCCACTTCAACTTCACCATGTGGTAAGATGCAACTGTTTGAAACACAAATGCTCCAGTTATCCATAGAGGTTTCAAAGAACAAACAAAGATAACTTACAACACGTCACCAACCATCACGGGTAGGCTACAGCATGTCAAATATATATATATATATATATATTTGACATGCTGTAGCCTACCCGTGATGGTTGGTGACGTGTTGTAAGTTATCTTTGTTTGTTCTTTGCCCATATATATATATATATATATATATATATATATATATATATATGGGCAATTCCACGAAAAAGTAAACCTCACCTTAAAAATTTAAGTCTCTCCTACATGGACATATAAATTCTTTCAGAAAACTTCCAATACAAAAAAGTATCGTCTCAATGTAAATATTCAACTGAGCAAGTTTCGAAAGGATATCTGTTTGTTAAAATTTTTACCCTATTCAGCTATAATGTAAGTCTATGGAGGGGCTTATAATGTAGCCTGACATAGCCCGACCATAATACTGCTGTTCATCCGTATTCATGGTCTGGGAACGGTCCTCTTGGGCGTGTTTATATCGGTAGAGAGTCTACCGGCCAATAAGCGACGCTGATTAGACGAGCTGTCCAATTGTTTCAAACCAAAAGTTAATGCCCTCCCCCCCGCAGTATAATCGCGTAAGGTTAAAGAACCTCCAGACCATGAATACGGATGAACAGCAGTATTATGGTCGGGCTATGTCAGGCTACTTATAATGGGCATAAGTGGGTGATAACACACACAAAGCTGCAATGCTATCAGTTATTTTTTATTGTTGTATTACTATTTCTGTCGTTACAGGTTAAAATCCACCGTTCACAATTGTTTTGTATCGTTTTGGAGGCTTTTTCCAGATGTCACATCCATAACGTCACATCCATAACGCCATTTCTTCCAATGAAAACCAACTTTTTTTACATTTACATTTGAAATTAAGTCTTTCTCTGTCTTTACTTAGGTGTCCTGATTGGTATGAATGCAGTAATATTTACATTTCTCTAAAAATTTCACACACTTCACAGCAAAAACTACGCTCTCTCAAAAGTTTGTCCGTTTTTCGTCACGTCCATAACGCAAATTGAATGGCTCATATTCTTATAATGTAAATCATGATATAAATTTTTTGTGTTTGTCTATATTCAGCCATGGAGTTTGCATAAGAATATGAACAAAATTGTGAAATACTGCTAGTTTTGCGGAGGTTATGTGGCAATTTGTTCATCAATAATGCATGAAAATGTCACGTCCATAACGCTGGAATTGCCCATATATATATATATATATATATATATATATATATATATATATATATATATATATATATAAAAGACGACTTTGTTCCTGCCTGGATTCGAACCGGAGATTTGACAAAACACCAGTCTGCTGCCATAGGTGTGCTTGGGCTTAACTCTCATCGCCACCGTGCTTGATAACAAGAATGAGGCACAACTCGTAGCCTACTTGACTATCACAAGAAGTACATTTTTAACTTTTTTTTTGTTTTGTATGAAGACTCATTAAATAACGTGGTCATCATCAAATAGCCCATACAAATTGAAACACTGTCATGTCGGGGAATATTATCTACCACTACCACTAAGTTTATCATTGTGTAGTTTATTTATCAACACTAGCGATTTTATGAGCTTAGTGATGCTAGAACTTTAGCCATGCTATTTTGACATGCTTTTTGCAACGAGTGCTTCCGAATTCTCCCCGAACGCTGCCGAAACATCTGGGAACGATGTAGTCAATGTAAGTTGTAACCAATGTCGTCAGGACTAACATGTTACGACAGAACTTCAAGCGCGTTGAGAATTGGTCGTTGTTTGCCATCTTTATCGTTAGTAACTGCGTCGGACAACGGTGGTTAGCTAGCATCCGTCGGGAAGCGGAGTCCAGACCCTCCAGGATTTCGCGATGTTGCGATTTGCAACTTCAACCAATCCCCGCCACTTCATCGCGGCCATGCAATTTTGAGGAATCACCGCACCTTTCCCGCAACTTCCTGGAAGGTTTCTCGAAATATCACCAATCACTCGCGAGTGAAAGATCAACCGGTGTAGAGCTTTTCCTGCTCCTTGTTTTGCTGTGCAAATACTGTGCAAAACAGCTGCTAATCACAATATTCTTGATCATTTAGGCTATTGCCATTTACGTTACGTTTATGTTATGAGGCAAGTGACGCATTAGACTGAATGAGCTCTCTTCCGTTGCGCGTCTCTCTCTCTCTCCCTCCATGTGTGTGTGCGCGCGCGCGCGTGTGCATTCCAAAATCACAAGTTATCTAAATGACGAATTCAAGCGGAGTTGAGAGTTATTGCTAATGTAGGCTACACTAGAACTATCTCCACGAAGAATTCGACAAAATTGATTTTCACCGAGCCCCCTTTGTCACAGGACACTAAACGCACATTAAGTTGATTCCCATTTTTTACGGCTATCAGAATTCAGAACAGCAAAAATATTTCAGTTTGTGTAAGTTAGCCTGCATCTTTTCCATGTTTTAAGATATCAAATCCTGTTTTGGCTTGTGTGAAGTACAAAGCTTATTAGATGGCTTTTATATTTTTTGCATTAAAATTAAGCTGATTTTTTCTTTCAGCCCAGTAATTGCCAAAAGTTATTTCTTGTATAACAAACAGTACAGCTCATGGCTTCTTGCTGTGGGACTTCACTTGTAGCTTCTAAATATATAAAGAGTGCTAGCTCCCTGGCAGTGGCTTCACATTAGGTATACCACAGTTTTACTAATGCTTAATACAGTCTACTCAGTGCAATCAATCAAGCCCAATATGATTAAGGTTATGGTGATGAATATGATGAAGAGGAAGATGATGACATGCAACAACCACTCCCTCCTTCTTTGCTTTAAAGCAGCACTTTCATCACTATTTCAGATATATTTTTAATATATTTTTGCTCTGGTTTACAGATGAACTTGGATGGCATGTAGTCATATAAAGGGTTGATAACTAAAACCATAATTGCCATCAGCCATCCATGATGTGCATTCTGCAGTTGTAGATGGTAAACAACCTCAAGATAAAAGAAAACCTAGTTGCAATATGGCATTGTTCACTGCCTAGCTATAACCACCTACCATCATCAAACACATTACAGTAAAAAAACAAACAAAAAAACCCCCCGCAACTTTCCCTGGCCCCCGCAATTTTTTTCACAATAAAATGCCTAAAATCAGCGCAACTTCTGCCGCAACTTTTCAGAAAAGCTGCCGCGAAATCAAGCATTTTTGATCGCAACAATCACAAAAAAGCCCCGCGAAATCCTGGGGGGACTGGCTATCTCTGCAGCCACTACCCAAATACTCTTTTTCGAATGCCTTACAATACTTTCATGTCTAAGCCCCTGTCTACCATCCTGTTCCTCCTCATCTACCGCCCACCAAAACCAAACTCCTCTTCATCCCTGAAATGTCAAATCTCCTAGCAACGTTCTGCAGACTTTATCATACTGGGCAATGTAAACATTCACGTTGACACTCCCTCCTGCCGTTTTGCTGCCGAATTTCAGGACTGCTTCAATCTCAAGCAACTTTCCACATGTTTCTCATCACCCGACAGCTCAATGGTGTTTTTTTGCCCCCAACGGCACCTACCAGGCAGCACAGGCTAAAAGGCACTAGCTTTACCCTATTCCTAACCCTAAACCCCCTCAACCCTCATCCTAACCCTAAACTGAGGGGAGCAGTGCCTTGAAGACAGCGCTGTCTGGAAGGCACCATTGAGGGCAAAAATACTAAAGACCCACCCGACAAAGCAGTGGTATATTACAACAGCCATCTCAAGAGCCTTCCGGACCACCATGTCCCTGTTGAATCCAGGGCAGTCAATTTCAACCGCTCGGCGCCCTTGTTTACTGATGGGCTTCGGAGGATGATGACTGCAGGGTAGGTCCTTCAGCGGCGTTATATAACCCCTGGTCTCACTGTCCATAAAAAAATCTACAGGGAGTGTTGACGCCGTGTTCTACCTGGATCGAGCTGTAGTAGCCTACGTTCCTAACACCCTTGACCTCAGGAAAGAGAAGAATGTCCCCCATTGAGATAAGTGATTTTTTCCCTCTCTGCCTACCACTTACCGTGGAGATCCACTGGTCACGTCAAGTATAACCGGCGTCGCGATTTCAGTTCATTTTCAATGGAGCACGTCAAATCGTCCCGCAAAGCATTGTGGGAAGGCAGCGCGTTCATCCGTCACGTCAAAAGTTGGGCTCGGCTGAACATTATGCAAATCAAGGCGTCAAACGCAGCCTTATTAGCCAATGCCAGTACAGCGTCGTGTTTGAGCCGTTGGAATCAACCAAACAGGAGCAGGAAAGAGCAGCCAACTGAAATTTGAAATGACACGCCTCCTGTAAACAACGCAGGGGACTCGCGTTTTGCTAGAAACGTTGACGTGGTTAGTGGATCAGCACCGTTAGACTACACTGTTTGGAATCACGTCACGGCGTAGCAAGTTAATTGCCTTCTCTTTCGTCTGTGTATTGTGTAGCCTCTTGCTGGCCTCCTGTTCAGCCTCCTCTCCTGGCGAGTAGTCCAGTTACAACTTCCCAGCCTTTCAAGGCGAAGTCCAGTATATGATCTTGGAAAGCAGGTTTAGTGATCCGCTTACTGCAGTGGTTCTCAAACTTTTTCTGTCATTCCCCACTTTGGAAGGCAGAGAATTTTCACGCCCCACCTGGAAGGCTCAATTTGCTCAATTTTCACGCCCCACCTGGAAGGCTCAATTTGCGCACAATACAATCTCCATGAGAAATACTTTGCGAGTATAGGATTTTTGTCAATGTTAGAATTTTCATGTTACTAATTCAAAGTCAAATTTCTCTCAAACTCCTCATCACAGCAACTCACAAATAACACCATTGGAAAGCTCAATTCACAGTCATATGCACATATCTGACAAATAGCTGTGAATTCAGGGGGCATGGTGCGACTTTTGGTCGATCGCAAAGAGATGTCTCGCGCCCAACCTGTCATGTCTCTGCGCCCCACTAGTAGGGCCCGCCCCACAGTTTGAGAAACACTGGCTTACTGTGTGTGAAGATAAACGAACAGCACCACGTAGTAGAGCGTTGTACCTGTATGTGCAACTCGTGTCCGCAACATTAATTCAGTGTCTTCAGTAACTTTATTGAGCAAGTTGAGAAACTGTCTGGCTGTCTGTTGACTTTTTGACAGTGACTGCTTCACTGAACACTGCCTACAGTGTCCTACCTAGTTCCCTTGTTGACCAATTGGGGTACTGCTTCGCTGAAAATTGAAGAATCTGTTGGTCCCTAGAACCCTGTTGCAACTCCTTTACTACACACTGACCAGCTGCTATCTGCTTGGTCTCTTGCTGACCGTTTCAGAGTGACTGCTTCACTAAACTGACTGTTGCCTGTCTAGACCCCTGCTGGCTGTTTGGGAGTGACCGCTGCACCGAACACTGACTTCTGTGGCCTGTCTGGTCCTCTGCTGGCTACTGAGAGCGACTGCTGCACCGCACACCGACTAACGCTGCTTTTACATGCAAGCGGAGCGGTGCTCTGTGTTCAATGCATTCCAATTAGTAACGGTCAAACACAGCGAGATGAGCGGAGCCAGCTGCAAAAGTTGATCAGTGTTCAATATTATGCCAATGAAGGAGCGGCATCGCAGGTGGTTGCCAATCAGATTGCTTGTTTTTACTTCTCACTGTTGTAAAATAAAGAAAAATCCGCACACTCAAGTCTTTGCAAATAAGTTTTTTTACTCCATATGCTGCAAGCTTTCGGTCAGAAGACCTTCTTCGAATGTATTTTACTCTGCCTGAAGAAGGTCTTCTGACCGAAAGCTTTCAGCATATAGAGTAAAAAAATTATTTTCAAAGACTTGAGTGTGCGGATTTTTCTTTATTTTTCATTGAATTACTTGTTAATCCAGCACCTCAACAGATGAGCGGTGATTTTTCTACTTTTTTCATCAAACTTCTCACAGTTGTAAAATTTGATGACCGTGGAGCTGTTTGTTAACTGTAAGTTATTCTGTTGCTGGAATGGTAAACATTTCATCGTGAGTTTCATTTCAAGAGATCAGTGTTGTAATATTAAGGTAAGTACCTCGATAGCCAGTTAGCCTACTAGTTCAGTCAATTACACCATTCCCACAAATCCACACGCCTACTAGAAGCGGGGCCAGCAGCTCCACTCCGCTTGCATGAAAAACCAGCGTAACCTGTCGCCTGTCCGGTCACCTGCTGGCCATCTGACATACTGCACATTAAGACTAGCCTGACATCCGCCTGCTCCCTGTTGGTCATAGAACAGCTGCTAAATGGAACACTGACTAACCTGTTACCTCTCTGGTCCTCTGCTGGCCATCTGAGATACTGAATATTGTCTAGCCCGACATCTGTTTACCCCCTGTTGGTCCTAGAGAATCTGCTGCACTGCACCCCCACTGACCTGTTGCCAGTCTGGTCCCATGCTCGCTGTTGAAGTGACTGCTGCATTGGACACCGATTAGCCTGTTGCCTGCCTGCTCCTCTGCTGGCCATTGGAGAGCGATTGTTTCATTGAACACTGATAGTGGCTGACTTTCTGTAAGAGTAAAAATACTAGTGCTGGCAAAATTAACTCTTTAATCACGTGAGTGTGTATGGCAGGTTACATTTTCAGTGAATTTAGACATTATATTGTTCTGTAATGTACGTAGAAACATTTGTGTATCATTTTATAATTTTTATGAATGCGAGTGGGGGGAAAAAACGGTTTTAATAGCCATTTTTATGCAGTATTCATGAACATTCTAAAGGTGGTGCTACGTCACGTAGGGGAGTCGTGGCTGCCTCTACTTACTTTTGCATGGTGTATCAGGCGTAACTATTTCATCTACAGTTAAATTACAGTAATTTTTAAATGTACAAAACATTACCAAAGTATGTTTGCATCGTTTTTGCAACTTAATAATAGGCCAGATTGCTATAACATGATCACAGACAGACTCGTGGGTCAAATCGGTTCCCATGACTAAGACGAAGTAATATCTGTTTTGGACAAGTATCCGCCGGTTACTGGCTTTAAAAAGAGCTATACGGCAAATCATAAATGAATCAACAGAAAATACACCGTGTCTTCATGCAATATAATCTAAACATGGGCTACTTCGTAAAACATAGTAGCTTGCAACATCTGCAATAGCCTAAGTTTGATGCATGCATGAGACAGCTAATGTAGTGTGAAGGGGAAAGAACATGAAAACTGCTGAAAGCAATATGGAAAATGTACGCACTTGCTGACAAGTCTTTTCAAAGATCACTGCCTAGATGCGGACTGTTGTATTAGTCTGACAACGATCTCAGGTACTAGTAGGCTATAGAAATCATGTTTTGCACGAAGTAGGCAACAGGTTCAGAAAAGCACGTCAACTAACTCATAAATTAATCTGCAAAACCAGGGCTGCCAACTTTTAAAAAAACCTTGGAGTGAGATTTTTTTTTTTTTTTTTTTTTTTTGGGTGGGGGCACCATTTTTCCGGCACACGCTAAACCGAAGGAGGAGGGTGCAGTGGTAGGCCTGTGTGAGAAATTTGTAGCTGATTTTCAATGATCCCGTCATTGTGGTGTTTTTGGGACCATCCTGCGGGGGATGCACAATACAGTCAAATGGGGGGCCCTGGGAAATTTTCCATTCCGTTGATGTGATTTCCTGCAATCTGGTGGATTTTGGGGTGGCTTGCTGGTGATATGCATTACCTAAATTACATGTGATTGAGATTCATAATTTCTGTGTACTGTTTTGCTAGGCCTTCACAAGTAAATCAGTAAAGTTGAGCACTCAGCTTGTGATCAACAAATAAGGGTGCTTAAACAATAGGCTACAGTATTGAAAATGCTCTCATAATTAGAATAGTGTATTAAAATATGTTCCTGTTTGTGCCAGGCCCCTAGAATTATCCTGACATCCCTCTACTGAGCAAGGTCTGTAGGTCCTGACATGGTCTAATTTGTTGGATAATTGGCTGTAATTTGTTGCATTAGGCTACATACAGTAATTGTAGTCCATCTTAAATTTATCAGGATGTAGTATATTCTCTGGTGCTATTTCATCAGGCAATACTGGGGTCCCCTACAGATAGACTAGCTCAGGAGCAAGAGCAGCTCCCTACCTAACAGAAGCTTTTTAAAGGGTCTAATGTAAAATAGGCCTATCATAATACCAAAATGGGAAACCTGTGAAATGTCTATTACAACAAACTGAATGACATCCTGACACCATTCTCTCCCAGATTTGCTGTTCTCTGATGAGAGTTAATGTGAAAGTAACCTAGTCCTAAAGAGAAAACATTTTTCCCCACAAATCTAGATATAGTAGCAGTTTAGAAGAGCAATCTGTGTAACATGGTAAAGGATGTAACAGGACATCAATAAAATAATAAAGTAGCCTAGATAAAGTAGCCTAGAGAGTAGCCTAAAGTAGCCACGTTTGATTTTGTCAAAGTAGCCTAATGGAGGAAAAAAGGTGGACCTCATCAGATGAAATAGCCAATCTTGCAGAATGAAGGCTATCAAAAAATGTATTGTGGATTATTGTAGCCCACATTCACTGATATTTGTTCAGTAATGTTGTTAACCTTACTGCCTATGTTTACTGCAATTTTTGCGCGATGCATCAGTGGACTAAATATGCGGAGGTAAACTTTTATTAGCCTACTCTAGTCTAGCGCAAATGAGCGGGTATGCGCTTTCTGTAGTGTTTGATCGGACTGACGAGGATCCTCTCGGTTCGCCATGATCGGGAATGAATCTCTGATTCCAGATCAGTATGGAAATTCCAGCAATTTAACCAAGGCTATTTTACATGGACTATAGAGTCACGTATCACTCAAGAAGCAGCAGATGCGTAGCCTATCGCTCTCAATTTTTACATTCACATCGAGATTTCACATTCACCTTTTATTTTGGGATTGCTCTATTGAAGCAGAGAAAGTTTGAAAACTTTTGCCAGATGGTGATCAAATATAGCCTATTAAATGACATGTTGCACAGACAGCAACTACTGTAAGTGCGTCCAATGTGATCGACAGTGGCTGGTGTATGTCGCCGCCTGTGCGCTCTTCTGCGCTTTACCTTGTTTGCTGAGTGTCTGACTGGGGGTCTAGCCTAAAAAATTATGCGTGTGAGGGGGCGGGTGTGGGGTGAGAGCGTGTGTAAACACTGCTAATCGTGTGTCTCACGCTCGTCGCGTGAGAGTTGGTAGCCCTGGCAAAACATACACGATGCCTGTATCTATGTCCATCCATGCCCATCAAACAACTAGCCAGCTAATATCATAGCCAACTTCCAATTTCATCGTGCTAACCAGTGAACATCAAAGCCAACTTCCAATTTCATAGCTGCAATAACCAGCCTGAATTTTAGGCCTATTGCAAGAAGTTAAAGATATGACGATAAGACCGCAAATGCGAACGGGGACGAAAATGATAACAACTAAAGCGTTATGGCAAATCTATACACTTGCTGAAAGTCATCAAAGCGACCATAGCCTATCTGGTCCCGTCATGCGGTCACGGTGCTTGTGAGTGATTAGACAGCTCATAGCCTGTATGCTAGGCTAGGCCGATGGAGCGGTAGACAGACTAAGTGGTAGATTTGGGAAGATTACGTCCTCTAGGCTACGTCTTAACACAGACATAATTCTGTTAAAAACTTGTTCAATTTATATTCTGAAGTGATGGCAAACCAATAGCCTAACAATTAGCCTATATATTATGTTAGCTCAGCGAGTCTACTCACCAAGACTGCCCACTGCCCACTTAACTGATTGAACAATAAATGAATAATTCGCTGATGGAGTTATTTATCCAAATCCTCCTCTGTTAGATGCCAGAAAAGTTCGTAATTTCAATTCATAGGAATGCACATGAGTTTTGGCTATGTTTTTTGCCCAAAGCATGTCTCAAAGATCCTGTTGTAATCAATTACTCTCTACCAGAAATTTTCACCGTCTCCCCTGCGTGACCTAGGGTTCTATTCTGGAATGTTCATAAAGTCAGTTACAAAATGGCTGTAAATATTATTTAAAATTTTCATTTTAATGAAATTCAGGTCATTGTGAATCTCTTTACACCATATCAAAAGTAAATGTTAACCTGCCATATGCCCTTTAATCCAAAAAAATGAACTCAGATTAAAAAAAATAACTCAGATTAATCCTGATGGATATGGTTCCACTTTCATGGCATGTATTATGTTCAATTTCAGATAGAATATGGCTCGACTATCAAGTCAAACTATACAAAGATTATGGCCTAGCTGCTGACT
Organism: Sardinella longiceps; assembly: GCA_027497455.2. NCBI lineage: Eukaryota > Metazoa > Chordata > Actinopteri > Clupeiformes > Clupeidae > Sardinella > Sardinella longiceps. The sequence continues at coordinate 10,563 of JAODXP020004549.1, read as the reverse complement.
GTCTAACAACATGTTAGGGGAATCCTTGGGGGTATGGGGACAGGTGTGAATTGCCCATTTGAGACAAACAAAGCCAACTGTTTAGTATCAGTGTCTTTACAGAGCAAAATAGGATCCAACATACCCTGGCATCCAAATTCTTACTGGAGGAAATTAGCTGCGATTGAAAAGTGATTAATCATGATTAATCATTGCAAAATTTTGTGATTAATCAGATTTTTTTGTAATCATTTGACAGCACTAAAAATTACCTATTTAAGTTTAAGTTTATTAGAGGATAACCCCTTGAGATGTACCATCTCATTTTCGAGGGGGTCCACGTTCAACTGTACATGACATACCCTTATTTATATGACATACAATATCTAAGAGACAAAACAAGACATCACAAACATAAACACATTCACACTCCACACATTGCATCCCAAACCTCATCCCCATTCCTTGCCATCATCAATATACTTTATATACATACAATATACTTTAAGCAAATAAACAGATCCAATACACAAAGTGCATTAGCAGGCATGTGAACTGTACACAACACATAGATATACAGATTTGACACTCCTCTCTATGCAGAAGAAATGCACAAAGTAAGAAATACAATGAAATAAAATAAAAAAAAACAAAATGAAATAATCAAAAACATGAGCAATGGGTTTCCAAGTGAGTCGTTATAGCTGATTTAAAGATTTGAAGAGATGTAATAGACCTTCGAGAGGAAGGAAGCGTGTTCCAATCTGATGGAGCTCTTATTTTAAAGGCCCGCCGCCCAACTTCCTTATTGAACCTTGGGATAACTAGAAATAAGTGGTCAGTGTGTCGGAGACTATATTGAGAGCTGAAAGGAATTAATAGTTCTTTCAGGTATGAAGGGCAGTTAGAATAGATGCATTTAAAAATAAAAGTTAACCAGTGGAGTTGCCTCCTATTTTTGAGACTTGGCCAGTTTAAGGCCTCATACATTGTACAGTGATGGGTTCTGTAAGGACACCGAAGTACAAACCTACAAAGGCTATTATATAGAACATTAAGAGGACGCAGGTAAGTATCAAAGGTACTTCCATAGATAGTGTCGCCATAGTCCAGTATGGGAAAAAGTAGCTGCATCACAATTCTTTTCCTAACATCTTGTGAAAAACAATCAATAGAGCGATATAAAGATTTCAGGGAACCAAGTAATTTTTTAGTTGTATAGTTAATATGAGATTTAAAGGAGAGATGTGTATCAAGCCAGATGCCTAGATACTTGAATTCCTCGGTCTGCTCAAGCACTGTTCCATCATGCGAGGTAATTGACCAGTTGCTTGATATTGTTGAGTCAGGTCGGGTAAAAAACAACATACTATAGGATTTTTTCTTATTTAAGAGAAGTTTGTTTGATGAAAACCATGACTGAAGCCGAGAGAAATTAGATTGCAGAGAGTGCTGTATTTGTGAAACATCAGTTCCAGATGTATACAGAACTGTATCGTCTGCATACAAGTGAATAAAGCAGTCAGAACAGACTTGCGGGAGATCATTAATGAATATTGAAAATAAAAGAGGACCTAGAGATGAGCCTTGTGGAACTCCTTTGTCAATAATCTTAAATTCTGATTGACTTCCCTGAAAAGAAACACATTGAGTCCTATGGTGAAAAAATGAGTTAAAAAATAATAGAGCATTAGTAGAGAGCCCAATAGCATGTAGTTTATCCAACAGAAGATATGGGTTAACCATATCAAAAGCTTTTGATAAGTCAATAAAAATAGCACCAGTAGGCATGTTATTGTCGGCTGCTGATAGAATGTCGTTTGCAAATTTTAAAAGAGCAGTGGTGGTTGAGTGGCCTGGACGAAAACCGGATTGGTGTGGTGATAGAATATTATTATCTCTAAGATAAGAGGATAATTGATTAAATATAAGTTTTTCAAATATTTTTGTTATACTATTAATAATTGATATTGGTCTGTAGTTATTAACATCGGAGCTGTCACCTCCTTTATGAAGAGGAGATACCCTTGCGCTTTTCCAAGTTGATGGAGTATCACAGGTTGTAAGCGACAGGTTGAATAGATCAGCCAAAGGGAAAGACAAAATATGAGAGGCAAGTTTAAAAACTTTTATATCTAGGCCATCTGGGCCTGCACTACAGTCAGAACTGAGATTATTAATGACCTGCTGTACATCAACTGGAGAAATAGATTTAAAACAAATTGAGGAAGCACACATGTTCTGTGTAGGGAATGGGCAAGAGTGTGTGAAGCTTGAGTCAGAGCAGCCAATAGTGGAGAAGTGTTGACTAAAGATTTCTGTTATTAATGACGGATCATGCACTGGCTCTTTGTTTAGCTTAATATGAGTTGTTGTAGACTTTTTTGTTGATTTGTTTGTAATATTGTTTATTTTCTTCCAAAATTTCCTTGGGTCTTTGAAATCAGATAATAAACAATTTTTATAATAATTTGCCTTTGCGTTTCGTGTGTTTGTTTTACACCTATTTCTTAGATCTTTATAAATATCCCAATCAGCTGAATTTCTAGTATTACGATACTTAGCCCACGCCTTATCCCTTTGTTTAAGAAGAGATACAAGGTCTCCCTTGATCCAAGGTAGGTGGTGACCCTTGGCCTTAATGGATATCAAGGGAGCATGCTTGTCAGTTACATCTATTAACTCACTATAGAGGTAATTCCACGCATCTTCAGCAGTAGGAATTAAGTAGAATCTCTCCCAATTTATATTCGTAATATCTTGAATGAAGTTTTCAGAGTTGATTTTGTTGAACCGTCTTATCTTAATAAGTTTAGGAGGGAGGTGAGGCAACTTAATTTTCCAGATACAAAAGATCATGGAATGATCACTAAAGAAGTCGGGTAATACACCACATTGTATGATTCTATCTGGGTGGGAAACTAAGATCCAGTCTAATAAAGTAGAGGATGTGGGACCAACTCTAGTAGGTTCAGTTATGAGTTGAGTAAGGTTTATACTGTTGTAGAGATTGCGATCCTTTTGCGAGGAACAATCCAACCAGTTGCAGTTAAAAAATAATTTTTTCTGTGGAATCTAATGAGTTAAAGCCACCACATGCAACATTTAGGTAAAATTTCGACGTTTCCTATTCATTACACCTTTATGTAAATTGCCTAGAACTCACTAGACTTGATAAATGACATGTTCCGGAGTAAAACGAGCCCCTTCACGAGATTGTCCGACCCTCCTAGAGGCAGATACCGCCTATGCAAGATCAGGGAGCGCGTCCCGGCTATCGTAAGTTTGGGTTAGCAAGCAAGCTAGGTCACGTGACTTAGCCAGAGTTTACTGTTTGAATTACAGCGTGATTTGTGACTTCTCAGCGCATTCAACTGTCGATACAATTTGTTAGCGGCGATCACCATTGACTATGCAATTCTAAATGGAAGATTATTGGCAGAAACGCTTAATAACTGCTTTGTTTGGTTGTTAGCTTACTGGATGACGCCACCGGATCCTGCATAGGTTCTCTTTAATGGTGGCCAGGATACAGTCAGTGGTTTCAGCTGGAGCGGAAGGAGGTTTATAGATGCTGCCAATAAGTAAACGTTTATTCTCGTGGAAGATTATTTTTACAAAAAGACCTTCAAAGTGCTGGGGCTTCTCAGCAGGTGTGACAAGCTCCGATGTCAAGTTTGAGGACACATACATCAAGAGGCCTCCGCCCCTTGAGCCTCTGTCAATCCTAAATAAAATATAATTGTCCAGTGTGATTTCAGCATCTGAGATACTACTATTAAGCCAAGTTTCAGACAGAGTGATTATGTGAGGATTGTTATAGGTAAGCCAGGTTCTCAATAGATCAATTTTTGGTAGCAAGCTCCTAATATTCAACTGAATAATGTGTAGCCCTTTGGAACTATTCATTAAATTTGTTAAATAATTTGTATGTACACCTGCATGGATTAGCTAAAGAAAGATAAATGTAGCAGGCAGGAATAGAGATTGAGAGAGGCAGGTGGGGGGCAATAAACTCAGACACACACACACACACACACTCATGCACACACACAAAGACACGTAATGGATATAATATGCCATAAGGGAAGATTAGTGGCCTGAAGAGCAAAAAATTAAAAAAAAAATAAAGAAAAAATAAAAACAAAAATAATAATATAAAAAAGGGATAAAGTAAAAGAAAAAGAAAGAAAAAAAGGGGGGGGGGGGTAGGCAAAGATCAATCAGTACACAGCTTAGTCAACATGGCTCAGCTTAATGAGAGTAAGTCAATTCTACTCATAGGAATATTGGGCATATGGTAAATGAGCAAAAGAGAACACAACAAAATAATAGTTATAATAGACCTTCGTTTCAACTTCATAGTTTATTCATTTCAAATAATATTTCTATTGGTAGGCTTATTCCAAAAATAAAATTAGGCTATGACTAACAAGTAGTAGGTTTTAACGTCTAAAGATAATTTAATCTAAGCCTAATCAATTGTCTACCAGCCACACAACTTAAGGCAAACCAAGATTTAAGGCATGTAAAATAACAGCTGTCAGTAACCAACAAATTTAGCCAATCAAAAATGAAAGCTGGTAGTGGGCAAGTCCAACAGGGCAGCGGATAGTAGCCCTATTCATTGTTCAAATAGCTAGAAGGAATATCAATGATCATCAAATGTTCATAATGTGTGAGGAAGAGAGAGAGAGAGAAGAAAAATTTATACATATAAAATAAAATATCTGCGAGCCTGTTCTGTCGTCGCAGTAGCACTGGCAGCGACGCAGAAAGTTGTCATCCGAGTTCGAAATAAGGTCATTTCAGGCCGCAAAACCTAAATGATTCCCATGCACGAAAAGAAAGGCAGTCATAGTATATAGCATTGTCCAACAGATGCATCATGAAACTCAATCAATAAGCAGCGAGGTTGCACTTTTAGAAAAGCCATAGAGGGGGAAACGATCATGTTGATGACTGCAAATGGAGAAAGAAGAAAGAAATAAGAAAGGAGTTCAAAGTCAAGTTGGCCAGCGAGCCGTGCGCTGTCCTCAGCACTACACAGGACAGTGACAGTCATCAGTCTGTTGCCATATCACCGTCAATAGTTGACTCAAGAGCCCGGAAGAATTTCTCAGCATCCCCAGGTGTATAGAAGAAGTGGATCTTACCATGATGGGTGACTCTTAGTGTGCTGGGAAAGGTTAGACCATAATCAATGCCCCGGTCACGGAGCATTTTCTTCACTGGATTAAATTCGCTGCGCCTCTTGGCGACATCAGCAGAGAAGTCGGGATAGATGTGGACTTGAACTTCTTTTTCTGTTGAGGAGCCATCTCGATGTGTAGCCATTACGTTGAAGAAAAGGTGGCCTTTCTTGTCTCTGGCTAGTTTCGTTATCTTCAATTTGTCTTGGAGGTTTTGAAACTGCAGGATCGGTCTGGGTCTCTTTATGGCTTTATCGTTGTTATCCACTTTACCAACCCGGTGGCAGATTTCAATCACAGGGGGAACGGGAAAGTTTGTTTCACCAAGGAGTTGAGGAATCAAGTGACACATGAAGCCGTGGATATTGTTCCCCTCGGCCCTCTCAGGAATCCCGATGAAGCGCAAATTGGAGCGTCGGCTTCGATTCTCCGCATCTTCGGTCCATCTTTTAAGGTGATTATTTTCTTTTTCCAGCACGCTTATGCGTTTGAGCAGCTCCACTATGTTGTCCTCATTTGCGCTGACTCGTTGTTGTACCTCTGTGATTTGGTCTCCAAGCATTTGAAGTGAATCATGTACCTTATTTAGGCTGGATCCAAGTGTATCCGTTTTTGCATCTATGTGCAAGAATATCTCGCGCTTGGATTGCTGCATCAGATCGAAAATACTTTGGAGCGTAATTGACTCACTCATTGTTAGGCCGCCAGCGTTCAATGAGGTCAGGAAAGAGTCTTTGTTTTAGTTCATGAGGTTGCTAGTTTTCACACTTGTTGGAACTCAGATGATTCATATGCACCAATAAATGTTTAAATTCAAGGTAAGAAGCATTACATGCTTAGTAGACAATATTATTGAGCCAATTGACTAGAGCTGCAAGACGCACTTACTCCATGGCGGCCATCTTTGTTGTGATAGTTGTGATTATTTGAAAAACAACTCAAAAAATTACGAATTACTGAAAAGAAATACTTAATTACAATAACTTGAGTAAATATAATTAGTTACTTTCCACCTCTGCTCAGGGTACTGCCCATTTCACACCAAGTCCTCACACTTCAGGGTTCTTTGCCCAGGCCTTTACCAGAGGCCCATTTTCATCATTTGCAGGAGCGGTTTCTGGCATGAGCGATATGGGCGGTCGGGTTTTTTTTTTTTATCATTATTATTTTATCATTATATAGGCAATCCACTTGACAGTCTAAAATGCTAGCATTTAGCTCGATTTTTACGAAGCTATCCATAATTGAAATGGAATATCTTGGGAATGCAATGACATATCAGGTTGAATTTTTTATAGGATAGTCACAGGATGTGGGTCATTCTTTGGACAGAAAAAATAGCAATATAGTTAGACCCTGGTGACAATGCTCCTCGAATTTACACCATATTTAGCCAAATATTCTAATTATTTCATTAACTATGCGTGATACAAAAATGTCCCAAGCAGAAATGGATTCTACGCGAAAAAGCACTGTGGAATCATGTGTAAAAAGTTTGGTAGTGACCTTTATCGTGAAGTTGCTTATTTTGCCCTGACTACAGGAGATGGAGGATGCCAGATTCCCGGGTAATCTGCTTGTCGCTGACAGACCCAGCATACAATTCAGAAACAAAGGTCACTGGCCCATGCAGTGTGCAGTGGGACTTGCATGATGAAACCATCTCACTCTGGAGGAGAGGCGAAGATGGGCACTGACACTTCAGCTCAGTACAGTCAAGGATGACCATGGTGTCAGGATAGTCTTTGAAGTCTGTTGGCAGTCTTCTGCGAATCTCCTCCTATGGTAATCAGATTACCATGGAACCAACCTCTGTGAATAGGAAGTTGCTCCACTTAGTGATGATCCAACTGACCATAGACTGATGGACATCATAGTGTTCAGCAAGTTCAAGTTGTGTGGATCCAAGGGCAAAACAAAAAAAACACTTGTCAATGAGTTGAAGGGAGTGTGGATGGTTGCATTTGACTCTGTGAGAGCTCCTCTCTAGGCTTGACGGACCCTGACAATGAATAGAAGATACTCCTCAAGCAAGCTCCAAAAACGCATCAGTTGATCATATGATGCAAACCTAAAGAAATGCACATGCAGACTACAACTTTATAACAATTGTTTATCTTCAAGCATGCAACAGAATATACACTAACAATTTGAATTCAAACCATCTGTGCAAAATACCTAAATGGATGTCAGACGTTTGCCAGGACTTCCACCTGGAATCTCCACCCAAGGGTGGCGGTGTTACTATTACACCAGAAGAGTTCCTGACAGAATACTACAATTAAACTCCCTCCATATTGTGCTTCTGACTCGATGTTTCTTAAACCTTGCCCAGACAGAGGTCTTTTTTTTTTGTGATCAAATTTTTATTGAATTTTGTTACATTAAACAGAAAATACATACACAACACGTTGAACGACAAAAGACTACAATAAACATCCATACCACATCCCCCACCCTCCCTCACCCCCCATAACACACACACGTACACTCACTCACACACACACTCACTCACACTCACTCACACACACACACACAGCGCACGAACATACTCACACATGCACACACAGGCTGCATTCCCCCCAGTCCTAATATAAAACAGAAAGAAAAAAGTTTATCAAAGAAAAAGACAGCTCAGGATAATTGATGAATGAAGGCACGAAGTAGAAGAGGATAAGAAGGTGGAAGAGAAAGCTACAAGCCATTATCCCAACATTCTGCTAATAAAAGTTGACCACAAGTTAATATTCTTACTCTGGGCACCGTGCATACTGGCCACAGACCTTTCAAGTTTAGCCAGGTCTATGACTGTATTAACCCATTGTTGATGTGACAAAGCAAGGGGAGTTTTCCATCTTTGTGCTATTAATTTTTTGGCGGCTGTTAGGGCTACCAGACACCAGCGTTGATGCACTAAGGAAATGTCTAGCTCAGAAAAGTCATTCAATAACAAAATCCTTGGGGAGCAAGGGATGGTACTGTCAAGAATAGAAGATATCTTTTTAGAGACCATTTCCCAAAAAGTCTTACCCCAGGGCAATCCCAGACCATATGCAGAAATGTTCCTGTAGCTCCTAAGGAGCACAATTGGCATGTGGATGATGGTTTTCTTTTCATATGAAATAATTTAAGAGGAGTAGTATAAAGTCGGTGAATAAAGTTATAATGAATCATCTGATGATTAGGGTTACGTGATGATAGTAGTGTCTTAGACCAGACTGCTGTCCAATTGATTGTGGAAGGTGTAATTGAGAGATCATAACTCCAAAGCGTATCAACTTGTAATGGCTTTTCCGCACCTTTAGCAATGTAAATGTAGAGATTGGAGAGCAGACCTTTAGTGGATAAACACATTTTCTGTATTGGATGCCATTCTAGTTTTTCTCCCCAGGGAACCCCATATGCACGCAGGGCACTACGGATTTGTAGGTAAAAGAAAAAAGAAGTACCAGGTAAATTATAATAGGATTTTAAGTCTTGAAAAGATCTTAATGAGTTATCATCAGATATGATGTCGGAGAGGGTATTAATCCCTTTCTCACTCCACTGAGGAAAAGTAATTGGGTGCCTCCCTAAACAAAGGTCAAAGTTATTGAATAAAGGCAGATGAGAGTGATATTTCAGGTGGGTGACGGAATGAGATTCTACAGTTCTCCACGTGGAAACAAGGTGTGAGACTAGAGAGCCAAACTTGGATCTACACACTTTAAGAGGAATATTTGAATGGATTAAATCCTGAAGCCTATGTGGTTTAACCAAATTTTCCTCCAATGGACGCCAAGCCACTTGTGCTCCCGTATTAAACCAGGTGCTAAGAGGTCGGAGAGTTGAGGCCCAGAAATAGTGCTCAAAGTTTGGGACCCCAAGACCACCAGAGATTTTCTGTCTTTGCAATGTGGACATTTTTATCCTAGGGCGTTTCCCTTTCCACATATAATTACGCACTAGTTGATGTAATTTCTCCCAATGACCAGCAGGGGGACCTAAGGGTAACATGGTGCTGCAGAAGTTAACCCGTGGAAGGATATTCATTTTAATAATAGAAACTCGTGCGCTAAATGTGTTGGGAATGGATACCCATCTCGCTAGATCATTTTCCACCTGTTTAAGCGTCGTATTATAATTATAGGCCACTGTAGTTTGTAATAAGGGAAAAATGGATAATCCCAAATATTTAAACTGGTCAACCACAGGGACATTAGATGGTAATAATGCTTGCCTTGTGATATCATTTAAGGGTAGTAATGCCGATTTAGACCAGTTAATCGTATAACCTGATATATCAGAAAAAGAGTTAAATATAGATAACACGTGTGGAGTGGAGTTTATTACATCTCCTAAGTACAGTAAAATATCATCACAATAAAGTGAGATGAAATGGTCCGTTCCATGAACAGTGATGGGAGTGTGTGATGACTGACGCACCTTCTGTGCCAGGGGTTCAAGTGATAAAACAAACAAAAGTGGAGAAAGAACACACCCTTGTCTGGAGCTACGGCCCACTGGGAATAAAGGTGAACAAATATTTCCCGTCATCACCATAGCAGAAGGAGAAGCATAAAGTGTTTTTATCATGTTGATATAATTAGCACCAAAACCCATATGGTGAAGAACAGCCCATAAATAATGCCATTCCAGAAGGTCAAATGCTTTTTTTGCGTCTAGTGATAACACTGCATGCGGAGATTGGGCCACGGCAGATTGTTCGAGTATATGCATTAATCTACGGACGTTGTCAGCAGATAAACGCGACTTAACAAACCCGGTCTGGTCAGGATGTATAAGTTTGTTCATAAACGGCTCCAATCTTAATGCGAGTATTTTTGCAAACAATTTAATGTCGGTGTTGAGAAGAGATAATGGACGGTAGTTTGCGCAGTCATTTGGGTCTTTCCCCTTTTTATGCAATAGTGTAATCGTAGCGGTATTCACATCCCTTGAAAAGGATCCACTTGAAATGGCGTGGTTTATCATCTTTAACAATAAAGGGCCCAGCTGAGACCAAAATTTCAAGTATAGTTCAGGTGGAATTCCATCAAAGCCCGGCGATTTACCTTTATTGAGATTATGTAGAGCCGTCTCTAGTTCTGGTAGGGTAATTGGCACATCGAGTGAAGAAGCCTCCTGAGGTAACAGCTTTGTAAGATTTAAGTCTTTAACAAATACTTCAAATTTCATAGGGTCATAGAAAACCTCAGAACGGTATAGGTTAGAATAAAAAGTACGAAAGGTTGAGTTAATTAATTTCGGGTCTGTTACTAAAGTTCCATCTGGTGCCTGATATGTGATGGTGCACGATGATATGTGCGCAAAGCTTTCACAGGAGCGCAGACTTAAGGCTAGTGACCTGCTGGGGCGAGCTCCTTCAAAGTAATGATTTTGACGTGTCGAT